>CAUYPK010024840.1:0-138265 GCA_963574355.1 Loris lydekkerianus
GGGAATTGTTGGGCCCTGCCATGTGCCTGAGGCCTAGTGCAACTTCCCGAGCCTGACTAGAAGCAGATCCATCGAGCTACTTCCACGTAGCAACGACTCAGCAAGGCCCGGCCTGAAACTGCCTCTACCTAGATACAGCCAATGGGGTACCATGCCACTGGCCCGATCCTGTCACTCACCTCTTCCCCCGCCTTCTTTCCCTGAACCTTCTCCACAATAAAAAAATAAATAAATTCAAAAAAAAAAAAAAAAAAAAAGTTACACATAGAGTTACCATATGATCCAGCAATTCTATCCCCAGCAGGCTTTTGTAAATTGTTCTGTAAATTCCCTGGGCTGCTTGCTCATTCCGCTCTGCTGGGGCTTTGGCGTTTTCTGTCGCATTATTGCCTGGGCGAGGCTGCCCCGCCACCTGACAGTGTTGAGGTCATTGCCTTAGGCGACATCCCAGAAACAAAGGTCATAGCGACATTTTTACAGGAATCTGTGATGTCAGGAAAGCAACATGCAGTGTTCAGTGATACAGGCTCAGGATTCGACTCTGGCTTGTCTACTTATCAGCTGGGCAAGTGACCCAACCCTGTATGGACTCAGCTTCCCCGTGAGCCCAGTGAGCAAATTACATTACCAGCAGAGTTATGGTGATTAAATGACATAACCCAAGCAGTTGTTATGTCAGAAATAGCCAACTGACTTCCCACTTCCCTGGAGCTTTTACTATAACATCTTGTTTGCAGAGAATGAAAATGCAGCCTAGACTCCTCATGAGGCGCCCAGGAGTAGTATTTGTTAAGTAGCTATCTACGGATGAGGATGTCAGATATCATCAGGTGACACAGCCTCTGAGATCATTCATTCCTCCTGTGTCCATGGTGCTGGCTGGGGATTTGGTGTTGCAGATGTAATCTCCATGAATGCTGTAAGCTTTTCATCTTCTGTGTGGCTCCCTCCATAGGCAGGACCATCTGGCCTTCTTTTTTGTGACCATCTGATAATCCCTCATACTGCTGGGATCAGGGAAGTTAAAAGGGTTAAGCAGCTCCCACCACAAGGTAGTTGGTGGGGGAAACAGTACGAGGTCGCTTGGGTGGGGTTCTGCATCATGTCCGGTACTAGCTCTCCAACTCACGTGTCTCTCAGAGCCTCTGTTGCTTTACTTACAAACTGAGGTTAACAATATGTGCTTATTTCCAAGATGACTTAGGTGATGAGGCAGGGAATATCCAATTCCAAATGGCTTCATAGTAAAGGTAACATTGCTTTAGAAGATGAAAGGTGCAGAGGTGGGACTTCAGGCATAGCTTGGTCAGGGTGTGGCTCCACGCCTCTGATATCCAGCTCTATCCTAGTTCATGGCTGGCTTCCTTCATGTATCAAGATACCTGTATGTCATATATAGCAGCTTTCTCATAACCAAAACAAGTCAGCTTGTATCAGAACATCTTAGCTAACAGGTCCAGTGCTGGAGAAATTGCTATAGTATTTAGATTATTTCAGTCCATCCTGAAGCTGGTGTTAGTGCTACTCAAATCACCTGCTATGTGGTGAGAGAGAGTTGAGAAGTGGAGTAGTGTTGGGAAGACAACTACCACACTAGTTGGGGTGGGATTTTGTGGACCAAGGAACCACCACGATGATACTAACAGCTGTAGATTTTTAAGAACTGACTCTCTGTGCTGGGAAGGTAGTATCTCATTTAATCTTCACCATGACCGAGCATCATGAATATAATGAGTACTCTCAATGCATACCCACCTCTCGTCTGACTATTGTGCACCTCAGATTCCCTGTCACTGTCACCCACCTGTCTGCTGTGACACTAGTATTAATTTACATGGTTGCCTGAATAATGACCCCTGCAAATGTTCATGTTCTAATCCTAGAACCTGGGAATCTCACTTATATAACTGGCAAGTGGAGTTTGTAGATATAATTAGGTTAGAGATCTTGAAATGGGGGGAGCATCCTGGATTATTGGGGGGGGACAAAGGTAGTCACAGTGTCTTTTTAAGAGGGGTACCAAGGGAGATTGAACAGAGGAGGAGACAGTGATGTGATGATGGAAACATTTTGAAGGTGGAGGAAGGGAATACAATCTGAGAAATTTGATGGCCACTAGAAGCTGGAAGAGGCAAGGAAACCAATTCTCTCCCCTGGGAGCCTCCAAAAGAAATCGGCCCTCCCAGTACAGTGACACTGGTCTTAGCTTCTGACCTCCAGAACTGTAGAATGAATTCATGGTGTTTTAAGCTTCTATGTTTGTGATAATTTGTCACAGCAGCAATAAGGTACTGCTGTAATATATAATAGCTATCGAGCCAGGCACTGACCTAAGCACTTTTGTATTATCTTAACTTGTACAACGATGGTTGGTGGCCAGTAAGATCATCATTTTCGTTTCATAGATGGGCGCACTGAATCTAAAAGGCATTATACAATTTGCCAAACACATGCCAGTCAGATGCGAGGGAGCCCCGGATTACGACACTGGCGCTGTCCATTCCTCTGCGCCGTCTCCTGTTGACTCATCACAGATGGGGTCTCCCTTCTCCCTTCCTTCCCTCTTGCCAACTGCTCACCTGCCCTCCACTTATTCAGTGGAGATTTTCACTGTTCTCAACACCCCCTATGCCAGGCTCTTTCATGCCCCATGAGCAGAACAAATGCTCTGGCTCTTCTCTGTCTTCGCCCATCTCAGTAACTAACCAACCTTCCCCCACCTAGTCCCCAAAGTCTGCCAAAGTCTGAAACAGGTGTCGAAATCTTGTGATGCCTGCGGTCAGAGGCTTAACTGGCGTGGGGCTGTGTCTGAAGGCAGTGTGACCAGGCAGAAGTAGTGCAGTATATGTGACTTGTCTAGGACACAGGTTCTCTTATCGTCCCCATTGTACAGGAGGGGAAACAGAGACCAAAACAATCCTGGAGCTTCATTCAGCTAGTCGGTGGTAGAAGTTGGCTCCAAACCCACGCAGTGTGCCGTCAGAACCTGTGGCCTTCTCTGTCACCTGCCTCTCTAACTGCACAGCACTGAGGCGACTTTCTCTAAAGGCAAAGCAAAGACCAATGTCCTCCGTAAGAGTGCCAAGAAGGTCATCTGGGCACCAGCCTCACAAGCACACATGTGTTACCACTGTACACTCTCTGACCAGCAATGCCTTGTTTGTAAAATGGAAGAAAACAATAGCAACTGCCATATCAAGTTTTTGTAAAGATTTAATCAGGTGAACATAAAACGTATCAAGTTTATATCTTGGTGTCTGGCAGAAAATAAGTGGCCTACCTTAGTTACTATTTTATACATCTCTGCTTAAACATAATATCTACACATATGTAGATATATATCACATTTATAGATAACATACATGGTGTTACATATTCATGACACATACACTAATTTTCTGCCTATCATTACATTACTCACAAATGAGTGGATACATTTTTCTTAAGGTTTAGATTTTGCGACGGTTGGACTTAAATACTGACTGTGTGACATCCTTGGAATCCTCTTTCAGGAGTGCTGGTTATGGACATGCCCTAGAGCTGTGGGAGACTGTGGCACAGTGGGAGGAGAGGCGGCCAGCGGTGAGGACAAGACAGCACATGTGATGAGGGCACAGGAAAGAAACAAAAGATCAGCTGTGAGAAGAGATGTCAGACACGAACTCCACGTCAGTAGCTATGAGGCAGAGCCCCTACTCTCCCACAGCGACGTGTAATACAGGACGGGTGCTTCTTGCTCCACCAGCTCCATACTCCCGAGGGAGGTGGAGCAGAGATGAAGTTATATAGCGCCAGGTTCCGGGTAGTGCCTGGTGCCCAGTTTGTGAGTAATCCAGATCAGGGAAAGCAGCCGAGAACAGTTTTCCTGGAGACAGGGACAGGATCGGGAAGGTCTGATGGAGACAATGGGTAGCAATTGTAAAGACAACACAGTGGAGTGCAGAGGTGGTGCTGATTAGAAAGGAGACGTTAGTCCCTGGGGGTTTGGGGAGTGAGGTTGGAGGGGACACTGGGTCTGAGAAGTGGGGAACCCCAGACCAGGAAAGCAGGAGGCAGGCCGAGCAAGTCAGAGGTGAGAAGTAGGGAGCCCCAAAACACTGGGATGCTTGCACCACGAGAACAGTCGGTTCACATGTCATTTTAAGAGAACTATGGGTTCCCCTTGGCAGACAGAATCAACAGATGTGGGGCATGGCACTGCTAATGAGTTTGAATTTTGACTTTCATCCAAGTCTTTGACTCTGCACTACCTAAAGCAGGAAGCTTTTTGAGTTCATTATGTATTGGCTTAATTCCAATATTTTCTCCACTAAAGACACCTATAAATATTTTCCCACAGTGAACTGTGTGTTTCAAAAGATCGCCCAATATAGTGCATTTATTAAATTACTCTTTAAAAAATTTTTGTATGAAACAATTACCTTGCTAAGAGGAGAAAATATAATTTTAGAAAAATAGAGAAAAAGGCTATTTTAGTCAGAAAATGTAGGCTATCCTTGCCAATCTTTAAACAATGTTGTAAGTAGTGCAAGTAGCTTATAACTTCCTCTGTAGTTCTCAATTAATTAATTAATACATTAAAAGAAGAAAAGCAGACACAGTTTAAATAATCTTTACATTTTATATATTGAAACAGATGGACACACACGTTGTGTATTAAGTACTGTGTTACGTATAAAGTAATGAAGAAAAATGTTAGTGAGGGTTAATTTTATGTGTCCACCTGGCCAGGACATAGTACCCAATTATTTGATCAAATACTAATCTAGGCATTGTGAAGGTATTTTGCAGATTAACACCTATAATCAGTTGACTTTGAGTAAAAGAGATTATCCTCCATAATGTGAATGAGGTTCATTCAATCAGCTGAAGGCTTTCAGAGCAAAAATTGAGGTTTCCTGAAGAAAAAATGTCTCAAGACTGAGTTTTCTGCCTGAGTTCCCAGCCTGCCACCTCAACCCACAGATTTTGGACTTGTCAACCCCACAATCATATTAGATAATTAAAAAAAATCAATTAATCTCTCTCCCTCCACACCCACAGTCACACATACATACACACAAGCAAATGCACGTATGTATTCTATAGGTTCTACTTATCTGGAGAATACCGACTATCGATACAATGGCCATAAACAGAGACAGAGTCAGGCTCATTTCCACCACACATGCTCATCTACATGCTGACGTTCCCAGGTCTCAGATCATGAACTTCTTATATTGTGTATGAGACATGGGTTCCCAGCAGGGAGAGAGAAGGGTGAGCCTCTGCATTACTGCAAGGTTGCTGCAGCTGCAGGTTCATTGTGCAACAGAACTCATCATTAGACCTAATAAATAAAACATCATGTGTATGTTCTTTTATTTGTTAAATAACCAAGTATTTATTGAGGGCTTACTGCGCACCAAGTTCACATAAGCATCTTTCAAATGAATATAGATGCTATCACTCATAATCAAATGCAAATGCATAGGAACACATTTCTGAATCCTTAGCCTTCACTTACTTGAATTACTAACAGATTCAAAAGTACAATTATTCTCTTGTGGGTGTTTGTAATAATTTTTGATATGAAAAAGGGTTCTTTGTGTTAGGAAAGGGTGAGATTCAACAATAGGAGGCTTTTGGCTTATAAATTCATGAATTATGGAATAGATGCAATATATTCCACTTGAATTCTGATGGGCTTCAAGGGGCTATCAATCCTACCTTGTCTACTTTGATTTCCTATGCAATGGAGATATGCAAACAAGAGTTATACAGGGATCAGAACAAACAATTAACTTCAGCACTGGTAATATCGTATGAGAGAACAGGGCTTGGACCCAAGGCTCAAAAGGCCTGAAGCTTCTTCCCCTTGAACTGGTGTTACCACCAGGCCATAGATGGAGCAGGTGGACAGTTGTAGGCCTCTTTCTCTCCTGATCCCTGGGGTAGAGGATGCCCTGAATGCTTATCCTAAGGCAGCTGGCTGGGAGAAGAATGAAAAGCAAGTAAGGCAGGGGGAAGAGAATAAAAATACTCATCTCTTCTGCTCAGTGCTTTTTTGCTCAGAAACATA
This sequence comes from Loris lydekkerianus, assembly GCA_963574355.1. Classification (NCBI taxonomy): domain Eukaryota; kingdom Metazoa; phylum Chordata; class Mammalia; order Primates; family Lorisidae; genus Loris; species Loris lydekkerianus. Next base: position 6,062 of record CAUYPK010024840.1, read on the forward strand.
CCAATTATAGCCTTTATTTCTCCTTTTGGTAAAGGACTGAAGGAAACATTATACTATGGAAACTGAGGCACATGTTAATAGCTCCTTGAAACTATAGCATGATTTCTGTGTCTTTCTGACTTGGTCTCTCAACCTTCCAAGTTTTTGGTAAACATCACATGGGAAGAAACACTCACAAGTAAGTTTTTTGAAGAGTAGAAAGGATTTGGGGATAAGATAAGATTTTTGCAAATTTGAGTTCTGCCACTTACTACTTGTGTCACTTGGGCTGTTCACTGACACTCTCTGCGCCCCATCTTCTGCAGTTAGTTGTAAATGGGAGATAACAGCAGTGCCTACCTCCAAACTGATCTCCAAACTAATACTCAAAGGAAATAAATTAATATGCGAAGAGTAGTAAGAATAGTACCTGGCACATGGTATTCACTGATCCAGCATTAACTATTGTTAAATTGAGGTAATCTTACTGGCACAGTAAGACCATGTACAAGAATTTTAATATGGTAATGAACGAAGTCTGCCCTTTATAATCGCTTATTCATTCATTCAAAGTGTACACTGAGAGGCCACTACAGGCTAGGCACAGTGCAAGGAACACAGAGATGAAGAGTAGAAATCAGCCTACAGATTCTAGTTATAGAAGTAAACAAAAGAACAATGACAACCTGTGTGTGTGTGTGTGAGAGAGAGAGAGAGCGAGAGAGAGAGAGAGAGAGAGAGAGTGATACCACCAGCTTTCCAAGGTACTTGTGGAGCTGGGAGGCTGTATCCATGCTGGGACTTCTCTCAGTCCAGAGGGAAGGTGGCCAGAACAGGATGAATGCAGATGGTTGTGAAGAGGTGCTATCAAGATGAGATGCTGGAAAATTCCTACCTGACGGCTGCCAGCTCCTCTCTGCTGTAGACACAAGGTCATCTGCTAAGGTGAGGGGTAGGAGGATGGAGCACAGGAAGCTTGCAAAGAGTGCAAGATGTGAAAAATAACCCCTGTGGGGAAGGGGTCACTGGGGAAATGAAGAAGGACTTCCCTGCACCCTTTAAGGTCCCAGGAAAGCCAGAGGCCTGGCAAGGATTAGGCTGTTCATTCATGTGGTCATGGGCACTCTTGGAAGAGACATCAGAGATTGTTTGGTACAATTCTTCCTCTTTCCCAACCTTTTGCCATTTTGCATGTGAGCAAATTGAGAAAGAGAAAAGATTATGTGATTTAAGAAACATAGCACTGTGGTCTAATAGCAGAAGATACCAGAACCCAAGTCATTGGGCCCCTAGACTCTTGATCTTTCTATGACAGCCACAGCCACGTCTGCCTTGCTCCATGGTAGAGTGGTTGGCATCTGATGATGCTAACACAGGAGTGGGTTAGGTTACATTACCACTAAATGCAGAAGTCTTTTTCCTTTGTTCAAGGTTTTTTCTGTCTTGCAGATGAAAGGAAGGGCTCTTTGGGAGTCTGTCACCCATGTATCACTGCACTATGGCCAAGATTGGATGCTATGCTGCTCACATCTCATTGCTCAATGAGATGCAGGGTCTTGGTTTTCTCGTTGTGCTTTGCAAACAAACATTCTGTCCTACCTAGACACTGCTGAGACTGTCTGTATCCACTCTAAGACAAAATAGATTGTTCGGGAGACTTTCAGAAATGCTAATCAGGGAAACTGAATATGTGCTATTTAAGTAATAATAATAAATCAGTGGTTGATTGAAAATGTAATATGGAGAATAATAAAACAGTCAGAATTTTGACCAAGTGGGAACAAGTCAAAGGTACCTAATGCACTGTGAATTAACCATTGCTACATATATTGGCAGAAGACAACTCAACACACACATCAAAGGGCAGAATACACTCAGAAATCCTTAGCTAATCAGGATAAGCAAATCCATTTCAAGGTGACATTCGCTTTATGGGGAAAAAAATTAAATCTCCTAGGTGCCTGAGAGCTGAGGCTATTTCTAGCTCAGCATTCACACAAAGGAGGCATGCAAGCCCATTATTTACTAAATGGTATTGAAATTCTGGTTAAGGTTCTGTACTGCTGTGCAACGTTACTTCTTAGTTGTTGACTCTTTTCCAGATAAAGCAAATCACCTTTTTGATGAGTCCCTGAAGGGCACAATATAGGCAAATTCATTGCAAAAATATTCTGCTCTTCTGAGCATATGCATGGAGTTTTGAAGGGCAGTAGAGAAAATCCATGCATTCTGTTATTCATTGAGCTCAGTTATTTATTGTGCACCTTGATGTGTAAGCAGCACTGTGTAAGTGCTAGGATTACACAGATAAACTGGGTAGGGTCTCTGGTCTGGAAGGAAAGATAGACAAGAAAGTATTTTATATACTTTGTGGAGGCAAGAGAAGACCATCTCTGCTTTGTGGGTGGGAAGTTTCAGAGATGGGGAGAGCACATGGAAATAGTAATTGGTAGCACTTCTATCCTGCCTATTGGATAGACTTTTGATAACAGATATCAGTCCCTTCGCACCTTGTCAATCAAATGCTGGGGAGGGAAGGGCAAAGAGTGGGGAGGGAAGCTGGGTGTGATGCTGTGGTTGGGATTTTTCTCATGAAACATGAAACATGTGAACTGGAGAAAAGAAATTGCGCTAACAACGAGGCTCTGGGTAGATCAGACATCAGGCCACATGGAGCTCTCTAAACCACTCCATTCCTTCCACCCCTCTCCACTCTTTCTCTCTCAGCTCTGCTCTTGTCTGGGCAGGTGTCTTATTCCCCTCCATTCCCCACAGCCCAGATTCTTCCATGCAGGGGGAAGATAGCTCCTGCCCTTCTTCTGGTCTAACCTCATACTGACGCAGGAACCTCATTTGAGAGAGAAAACACCTTCTCCTAAGGAGTCAGTAAAATCTCAGGGAAGAAATCTGGCTTGGCTTAAGTCATGTGACCTCTAAGGCTGGAATTTTTCAACCTTTTTGTCTCATGACACACTTGATCCTATAGTTAAACTTCCACAGCACACTTAAATTATGTTGACTAAAAAAAAAAAAAAAAGAAGATTGAAAAAGGGAATATACTTACTGTGTTTTGAATTTCTATGGAAAATAATTTAGTTAGTGACCTTTCAAAAATATTCCTGGCATAGCTAAGATCCTCTCAGGGTACCCTGGTTGAAAATCATTGTCTTAGACCCATCACTGTTGCCAAATGTGTGAACTACTGGCCAGACCCAAAGCAGAAGCCCATCCTAATAGCCTGACAGGGAATGAGATAGTTGAGAGCTCCTTCAGAACATGTGGGATGAGGGGGAGCATGTCCTCAGAGAAGTGGGCATCATGACCAGAAAATCTGAGAAAGAACTTGGAAAGATAAACAACAACAAAGTCAAATAGACGTCAAATGTCTACTTTATCAGAGAACTAGGCCCATGGAGAGGTAGAGACATTGAATTGTTGACTCCTTGGCTTCTCTTAAACCTGCTCTAAGTCAGGGCTTCCTAACATTTCCCAAGCCTCGTGGAACACAGAGTCCGGGATAAACTGACTGAGCTGACCCTGGGACAAGGGAGTAACTCCAGGGTTCCAGCAGCTCCAGGCCCCTCTCTGCAGCCTGAGAGCCAAGAAGATCTGCTTATTACTTACCAGTGTTGCTTTGTTATTATTGCCCTAAAGACTTTGAGGAAGAAATACCTTCAACCAATGATGGTCATTTGTTTTTCAACCCCAATATCATGGTGTAGAGATAGTTAAATGGACAGTGCCTTCATTTGTTCAGGCTTTTATAATATAGATGTTATGGGTCACTTATAAAAGCAGTTTCCAGAGGCTACCAGTTCTGCAGGCTGACATTCTAAGATCCAGGCACCAGCAGATTCAGGGTCTGAGGAGGACCCTCTTCCAGGTTTGTAGATGATGGCTTCCTGTGTCCTCGGATGGTGGAAGGGGCAAGGCAGCCATGTGGGACCCCTTTTATCAGGGCCCTCATCCCATTTGTAGGTACTCTGCCCTCATAACCTAATTACCCCCTAAAGGCCCCACCTCTCACTATTATTGCATTGGGGATTAGGTTTCCACATATGAATTTTGGGGACATATGAACATTCAGACCGTGGCAGACAGCAAAGAACAGGGGGAAGATGAGGGTGTCTGATCACCTCTTTAGGTGCAGAGGTCTCCCACTGATTCAGGTCAAAATGCAAGAGAGTCACTTTCATGCAGTGGAAGCTGAGCACAAGTATCAAGCCAGGTCCCAGAGTATTTACTCTGGGAAAGCCAGAGGAGTATGTCCTAAAACATTGCAGGAGACTGTGACAGAGGCACCTTGAAGTGAGGGGCAGGTCAGTGGGGTTGCGAAGCTGGGCAGAATGAAGTCAAGTACCTCTTCCTGGTTCATAGATGGGGCCTTCTTGCTGTGTCCTCTAAGTACCAGAGGGTCCCAGCAAGCAGAGGGCAGCAGCTCAATTATCATCAGCATCAGAAGCTTCTTCCTGAGGCTGAACTTCTATACCTTCTTGGAAATATGTTGCAGGGGTGAATGAAACACATAAAAAAGGCTAAGAATAGAACAGATATAACCAAGATTTTTGTAAAAAGGAATTAAAACCTTTAGACAAGTTATCTTCCTTTATAAACCTCTTCTCTCTTCTCCACTCCTCTTCCCTCCTCCCCCACATACACACAGAGACACAAAAGTAAGATGTTACACTTCCATCCCTACAGTAGAAACTCAGGGGACATTAGCTAAGACTCACTAACAAAGACAAGCCAAGAAAGAAGGCATACAGATCTAGAAAGAATCTTAGTGATTGCCTACATCAAGTCTCTCAGTATAGTGGAGAAAGGCAAGGCCCCGTGAGGGAGGTGCTCTGCCCACTTCTCTGACCTGGGAGGCAGTGCTGTGCTGACATTGGGGTTTTGAAATCCCAGACCAGGGCATTGGGGGTGCTGTTCTTTCCAGGTTTGGAAAGTGAAGTGAAGGATGGATGGGAATCACAGTGTCCAAAGTACAAGACCTGCTTGGGTTCAAATCCTAATCACCCTTGCTGTGTGGACCATAAGTTACTGAACTTCTCTAAGCTTAGCTTCTCTGTCTGGGACACATGAATACATAACTTTTAGGCTTGTGCATCAAATTAGTTCATATAAAGGTCAACTTTGCATTAATAGAATGATATATAAAAAATAAATATCGGTATGAATGTACAGGGAAGATTCTAAATGAATTGTTAAGGAACATAATCTAGCACATGTCAAAAAAAGAATACACCATGACCAAACAGGGTTTATGACAGGAATCTGAGAGTAGGTCAATATTGAAAAAGAATAAATAGTCCATTATAACAAAAAAAATTGCAGAGGAAAAGAACTGATCATATTAGTAGATGCTTAAAGTAGCATTTTATAAATGAAGTAACATTATTAACATTTCTAGTATGGTGGTTGACACACAGTAGGTACTCAAGCAATGGTAGCTGTTACTATCAACCACAGGATCGTGATTTGTCTGTGCTAGCTGGGTTATACAAAAGCTCTGACTTTTGTAAAGATAGCAGTTATTAGAGTATTTCCTGAGCTGGATTTCAAATATAAGGCCATCTAGTTGACCATGGTGAGAAAATAAATATGCTGATTTTCTTAGGTTAATCTGATTCCCACCCCCACTGTTCCTTACACTAAAAGATATTTTTAACTTCCTGGAGACAATTTTCCTCTATCTATAAAGCAGAAATGTTAATGTATCTCTATCACAGGCGTATGAAGGTCAAATGCGACAATCATTGCCCCAGTGCTGGGCATAGTGCCTCCCGACAAGACAATCATTTAAATGTGTCCATGTCCCCTAGAGCAGCCTTTGTTTCAGTCTACTTTCTCTAAATAGCAACATGAAGGGCTGTTTCGTGCAGGGCAGGCCTCTGGTCCCAGTTAAAATGAAAGGCAGGCAAGATTCTTTGGTGGGGATTAGTGTGGCCTACACTACCTAGAGGTGCAATCAACCATCGTGAAATTGTCAGGCAGATCAAGCCCAAGGTGAAAGGCATTTATGGGCACTTGTGAAAGGGACCAGGTAAGGCAGAAGAAGTACTAAAATGGGGGTATCTATAAATAGAACATTAGGAAAATAACAAGAGGAGACTGACTTGGACTGGTATAGCAGGAAAGACTTAAGAAGTTATGAATAAAAGTCATGTCTCCTACAAAGCGTATGACCTCAGTACTTTTCAAAGGAATGGTTAATTTATGTATTATTCATTTTTTAAATGTGAAATAATTCCAAACTTAACAGATAAGTAGCAAGGACGGTATAAAGAACTCTCCTATCCCCTCCTCCTAGGAATACATCCAGTTTTCACCAAATGTCCTGTTAGCACCCTGTGTAACTAAAGAACTCAGGTCAGAATCACAATGACCCTTAGGCGTTGTGTATCTTCAAGGTGGAACAGTCTTCAAGGTGGAACAGTTTCTCAGGTCTGTCTGGACATTCGTTACAGTGACATTTGTTTTCTTCTTTAAATATGATATATCTTTATTTCAATGCCAGCAGCATTTATTCAGTAAGTAATAAACCTTATTAGCATGAGAGTAGACACTGGTCAAGGTCTAGGTCCATTGTAAAGTTTTAACGGTGAAAAATGCTTACAACTTACAACATCTAATGTGTGGTTGTGATTCATTGACTCTTCTTGGATGATAACATTTTTAAGAAAACATTTTAAAAATGTTATAGGCCATTTATTTTGTAGCACGCCAGTCAGTTTGAGTTTGCCTAGTGTCTCCTGATGATTAGATACAGGTTATGCCACTACAGCAGGAATTTCACAGAAGTTATGGTAAAATAGATGGTAAAAATAGAAAGCTCTTGCAAAATCTCCCTGGGACACAGGGGCAGGTGATGCTGCTTTGAGTCATTTCTGATGTTCACTTTGATCACTCCATCAAGGTGCCAGTCTCCTTCTCTGTAAAGTTACTTTTCCCTCTTGTAATTAATAAGTATTTTTTTTTAGGGGGGGGATTCCTTTGAGACTATTTAAATATCTTCTTTCTTGTTCAACTTCCCCTCTCCTATTAGCAGTCATTGACAGTTTTTGCCTGAATTAATTTTTACTATGATGGTTGCCAGATAGTGATTTTCTACTTTTTTAAAATTTAAATTGATATGAAGGTACAAATTTTTAGCTTACATTGCTCTCACTTCCAAGGTAAAGTTCAAGCTGTAGTTGACCCCTTCACCTGGGGGGCGTGCCGAATACCCTGACATCGTGCATGGTAGGTGAGATCCCTTCTGTTGTCCTTCCTTCTCCCACTCATCGCCCTCTCCCCTTTTTCTCTTCTCTTTGGTGGGGAAGACCTCTCCCTTGCTGTTTTATCATTCAGGTGGGTGTAGAATTGTTTATATGTTGGTTTTATATTAGTATTGAGTACATTGAATTTTTTTTTTCCATTTTCAAGATACTTTACTAAGAAGAATGTATTTCAACTCCATCCAAATAAACAAAAAAGACGTAAAATCTCCATCTTTTCTTATGGATGAATAGTACTCCATGGTATACATATGACACAGTTTGTTAATCCACTCATGGGTTGATAGACATTTGGGTTGCTTCCACAACTTTGAAATTATGAATTGAGCTGCAATAAATATTCTGGTGCAAATGTCTTTGTGGCAAAATGATTTTTGTTCTTCTGGGTAGATACCTAGTAATGGAACTATGGAATCAAATGAAAGGTCATTTTTAGTTCTTTAAGAATTCTCCATTCTTCTTTTTAATTTTTCTAATTCTAAGAAAAATTATATTCTAATTCTAAGATTTTTTTTCTCTGTTTATTACTTGGCATTCTGTTGAGAAGAAAAGCTTTCTATATTTACCATTTATTTATTCATTTATGTATTTTTATTAATGTTGGGACATGGGTTCTTAATTTGTTCAGTGATATATCATCCATTATTACCTTTATTTATTTTCATACTAAGATTGCCTTAGATTTGGCCAGTGGAGGCCCCCACAAGCTGGATCCTATATCCTTTTAACACATCCTCATCGTTCTTTGAGTGTTTGGCATTTTATAGCACAGCAAGGTATTCCAGATGTATCTTACACTTCCCCTGCCCCAGCACTTGGTCACTTATGTAAGGTTCTGTTTCATGGAGAATGTTATTCAGAAACCAAGATCTGGGCAGGAGGTGCAAGTGCTCATCATTACTTGGGTGTCATGGCTTCAGGATCTCTGTCTCTAATTCAATACTACATGGTTCATTTTAGTGTTCCCTTTCCCCCTATTTGTAACTCCTTTCTGTGAGTGTTAGAAGCCTGGTTCCTGTTGTTTTCAAATATTTACTTATTTTTTCTCTGTCCCCCTTCCCTGGTAGCTCACCACTTTCCCAGCCTTCCGGGCTGACATCCCGCTTGGCTGCTTTTCTCACTTGGGTTCTGATCCTCACTGGGCCACCTTCCACATTCAGGCTTGCCAAATGGATTTTGATTTAAATTATTCAGGAAGGAAGGAAGAAGAAAAGCCAAAGAAATACAAATGTATGTTTTTGTTAAGATCCAGTTTGAGTCTGCATGTGAGGAGATGAGCGTATTCATGAATTACCAGTAGAAGCATGTATTTGTCCAGTGTTTCTGTCTTAAATATGATGCTGTATTCCTGTATTTCCAGTACAGCTGATTGCACACATATGTGCATGCACACACACGTTGATGCACTTTGACCTAGAAATCTCATTTCCAAGCAATTATTCTGAATAAATAATTATACAAATATAACAATAAAGGTACATCAGTATTTGTTGGTACATTATATATAATAGCAAAAGCCTGAAAATGTAAACATTGAATATATTATGGTTCATCAAAATAATGAATCAAATAAAGATTATATAGATTTATATTTTCTCACAGGAAATGTCAATGATAGATTATTAAATGAAAAGAGTAAAAACAGAGTAAATATACAAAAGAATAACTATATTCTTCATTCATTCTATTTAAATACATATGCACATATTTATAACTATTTATAAAGAAGTATCTCAAAGACTATTCATCAAACAGGGGCTTATTTCTGGGTTGTGGTTATTTTTAGACTGTTGTGCTATTTTATTGAACTTTTTCCTTTTTGTTTAAAAAAGACAAAAGCAATCACAAGATCCTAAACTCAGTATCTTGTTTGAAAAACTGGCACTGAGTCTGTAAAACTGTGCTGAATCCAAATCAAAACCATCTTATATACATGACTGGGTAATAATTGCTAACAATCTCAACTGAGCTTACTGCACAGGATTGGAGTGAGAATTAAACAAATGTCATAGTAGACATGGCAGCCGTTATAATCTGTAAGGTCCTGCAAAAAAGTGAAGTGCTATTACAGTCATTATTATGCTATCATTGTCATCATCATCATCATCATTATTGGTATTGATTTCAGTTCATTCTACTGAACTCTGTTTTCTAAATTCAAAGTGGAAAATGCTAGGCCTCTGTTGAGCTGTGTGGAAACCAAAAGTGAAGCCTTTGGAAACATAGTTGAGAAAATAATGTCCTGACAATTCCTCATCACTCAACAGATAACAAGAGTCTCGCCCAGTGATCCAAGGCCAGAGAGGATCCTGTGGGCTGGAGAGGAGGGGAGGTTTCAGAGAACTATAATAGCATATTCTTGTTAGACTGTGATTGTATATTGTTAACTGCTTTTCAGATGCTGTGGCTGGATTTGTTCACACTTTATGATGTCTGAAGTGTAAGTTTAGAAACCAATTAGAAGGCTAAAAATGATGCTGAGAATAAGATCCACTTTGTTCATGTTTTTAGAGATTCTGCATAGTTTAGCAGGCTTTAAAGCTCATTTTATCCAAAGCAGTAATATCCCGAAGTCAAATATATGAAAGGGTGGTATTGATGTGTGCCATCTTCTCCAGCTCTTGTCTCAGCCGCTAGGAAGGAAAAATACCAAACTCATGAATATAATAACATAAGGGGACGGATTTATTCTACTTTTCTCCCTGATGTATTCCAAGTGCCTAGAACAATTCCAGGGCCTATAGTTAGACTTAATAAATACTTATTGAATAAACAAACGAGCCCTCAGTTTCACTTTTAATATGCAAAGTAGTTAGATTTCTTTTTCAAACACATTGGGGCCTTGACCATTAGCAGATCTATATTAGTGGTTATTGGTAATTAAAAGTGTGGTTGACTTGCACAAGTGTGTATAAGGATTTCACAAGGTTTGACTCTCCTCCTGGGAAGCCAGAATCCCTGCCAAATAACTGAGATCAAAGCATAAAGGCTCAGTGAAACAGTTGGCGTCTGGCTTCTGTCTTTCAGGATTTCTGAATTCCTTAATCTACTGACAGTTTTCCCCCTTCAGGGTGACTAATTGATGTCCAGACTGTGCTTTTGAACCATCCCCAGAAAAATGCCCTGAAGGGTGGAGGTGGTGACAGACTACATTAAGTTTCAAATTTTTTAACTATCTGTTTTTAATCTTTAAAGTGCAAGTGAATTTCCTTTCTACTCTATATTCTATTTATGCTTGTTTAAATGTAAAGATAACGAGGCTTCCTCCCCAATAAAGTGAGCCCTTCAATGTCCCTGTTTTACCCTCAGGACATAACCCAGATTCCATCTGGGACCATCATAGTTGGCTTCTGCCCACCTGGTCTGCTCTTTTCTCACTACCCTCCATCCTGGGCACTCCCTTCTTCAACCAGGGGTGCTTTAGTTCCTCAAATTGCCTTCCTCCAGCCTCACCATCTCAATCTCTCGACCTTCAGCCTTCACTTTGCTGTTCCCTCTGCTCAAAACACTGAGCCTACCCTCTCCGGTGGCCAGCCATTTCTCATGTCAGGACTTTTCCCCTGACCCAACCCTATAGAAGAGGAAAGATGGCCCTGCCACGTGTTCCTGGTCTTCTGTTCTGGGTGAAGTGCACCGCGCTTAATTACTATTGCTTGCTGAATCACCTCCCTTCTTCACAGGCTGACTGTAAGACTGGGAGAGTCCTTTCTGAGTTTTCTCTCCATTAATTCTCACTGTCTCTTTTCCAGTGCTGGGTGTGACAGATTGTCTGCTTCGTATTTATTCTGTGCTTCTAATCCCTCCCCTTCTAGCCCCAAATGGAGCCTCGAACACCTGGTAATTCTAGGGCATTTTGTTACAGAAATGGATTTACTCCCTATTTTGGTGGGGTGAAGACCAGATTTCTGTTGAGATTTGCCACCAGGAATAACTTCAGTAGGGAAATCATTTACCTGATTTATTTCTAGATTAATAATTTCTAGATTAATAATTCTGGAGTTTAGGTATCCTAGCTTCCAAAAAGCTTAATGCTAGATATTGAAGTAGTCAAAATAGATAAACAGAAAAATGTCTGAGAACTGTCACTGAGAACCATTTCCAAAGAGACCATCCTATTGTCTATTTCTGTCCTTCCCAGTGCTCCCTGATTGCTCCAGTCAGCTGCTGTCTATGTGCCCATCCTGTGAGTGTGGCGCTAGGCACTGTAGCAGACCATTTTCAAATATCCCAGTAGCAAAGTTTTTAAGATGGATTATGTTTAAACTTTTTTATATAGACTTGTTATTTTGTTTGTATTCTTGATTGTGGAGTCCCAGTTAAATGATCTTCTGCTGCATAGAAACCATTGGTCAGTTTTTACAACTGTGATGATAATTTCTTAGGCTATGCTAAGAATGCTTGGTGGTTTCATAATGACTGTAATTCTTAGATAGTATTGACTGAGGTTAAGAATGTGGTACCTGGATGTTTAACCAGGTGTTGATCACCTCCTAATAGGCAGTAATCATTGCAATAAACACTGAAAATCTCAGTCAAAACAAATAGGTTAATACGTGAGTAGCAGAAGATGTTTATGACTACAGTGAAGACTGGTGTAATCTCACTGCTGTCAGCCAGCTCCTGTGTCTCTGTCACACAGTTGCCTTCAGGGTATTGGACACTGCTTGGCCTGTGGCCTGCAAAGTGCAGAAGTGCATTGGCATTTATCTCACCCTGGAGGCAGCTTTTGACCAACTTGGATGGGTGCAGGAGGGTGAGTATGCTAGCTCCCTTGTCCTTTAATTGGGACACCTTGGATGTGCTCCATGCTATTTCCAAAGCCCCTCTGTGGGATTGAGCCCAAGTTCTTCTCTGTGACACATGGTTTGACTCCAAGCCCTTGCTTGACTTCCTTCTCTTCCCTTCCCACATTCCCAATCTCCAATTGTTTTTTTCTGAAAATTCTTCCTAATAAATCACTTTCACATGCATTTTTTTGGGTCAGGATCTACTTTTAGGGAATCCAACCTATGAAACCACTCTATAAAAGAACTAAAAACACTGTCCCAAAATTGGTTGTGATTTTCCTACTGAGAGCATGACTCCAAGTAGGCCTTTGGTAAGACTTTAAAAATTGGTACAGCTGACCCAACAACTCTACAGAGGTTGCTAAAGCTACTGGGGATACTCTTTCTCCTCCTCATCCTCAACTGTCACCTTCAGAGATTCACCTTCCCTGACCACTATGTCTAAAATAGATTCCAATTTCTCCATATTCTCCACTTTGGCACCTGTTATTTCGTATGTATGATTTCTTCCTTTGATTCTGCCTATCTTCACCCCTAGACTGTAAGCCCCAGTAGGTCAGGGACTTTGCCTGTCTTGTTTTCTGCTGTGTGCTCTATATCCTTCCAGTGCTTGCTGAGAGTTTGTTGCACAAACTGAAATCTTGTGTGACATCCAACCCCCGCATCACATTGTGCCCTTCAGGCTTGACCTTTGCTGAGATTGCAGACACAGTTTTGACGTCCAGAACCTGTAAGAAATTAGTAGACGTCCAACATATACAAATTTTGGAAAACCCAGTTGGTCCAAATAAGGAAGATAGATAAAGCTCATGCATTTATAGGGATTGTTTTTTCCTGGGACATACCAGCTAGTAAATAGATTGTGCCTAATAAGCCTTTGAGAAAGGTGTAAAAGTTTTGAAGTCAAAGTATTGCTGGTGTTGATTTGGTGCTTGGAAAACATAAACCCTCTTTTCCCCGAGCCCATCTGCATGACTGCACCTGCTCTCTCTGAATCAGATTCTTCCAAGGCAACAACAGCCAGGAGGAAGAGATGTTTATAGGTTATTCATTAATCCTTTTATTTGGAAAGGATCTTTAATATGTAAATTTATTTTGTTAGTCACCATGGAACTTGTGTGAACATAGAATATTTTCTTCCAACTATCACACAAAAAAAGACAGTAGAGACTGTCTGAAAATGCTGCTTTATACTTGGTCTTCATGGCTCCGAGTCCCCATGTGCCTGACATAAAGAAAGTCCTCATCTTCCTTCAGATAGAATCAAGGGCCTCCTTCACCACTCTCTGCTTTGCATTTTATGCTCTTTCCAAAGTCAAAGTATCTACCAGTCCATTAATATTCTTCCAACTTTCCCAGCTATTGCTTCGCAACAATTCATTACAAAGTTTAATAGCTTAAAATAACAAGTGCTAATTTAGCTAACATCTGCAATTTGGGAAGGGTTCAGTAGGGAAGGTTCTTCTCTATTTCATGAAGTATCCACTGGGGGTGCTAACCTGGAACTGGTGGGTCTGCTTCCAAGATGGAGCATCCGCATGGTTGGTGGTTAGTGCTGGCTGGTGGCTGAGGGCTCAGCTGAGGGTATTAGTTGAAATAGCAGGGCATGTCCAGTCTTGGTGTCTTCTTAGCCTGCCAAGTGGTCTGCAAGTGTGAGTATTTCAAAGATGTAAGAAGTGGCCTGGATTTCTTAAGGTCTGGGCTTGGAAATAGCTCAGTTTTATTTCCACTATATTCTATTGTTCAAGCAGTCACAGAACTCAGATTCTAGGGCAGATGACAGACTCTACTTCTTGACAGTAAACATGACAAAGAATTCTGGGGCTGTGTTTTTAAATTACTATAGCATCACTATGATTTGCTCTTAAAATTCCTTCTACCTATAATGTTCTTTCTGCCTACAATGTTCCACCCCCACTTTGCCACCTAGAAAACTACTGATTCTCCAAGGCCTAGATGTAATATCACTTCCTCTAAAAATATTCTTGTCTGTGCTTTCTTGGCATGTTGTTTTTATCGCTAATCTCACATCATATTAACACATCATGTTAATGCTGATTGTCTTCTTAGAGGGCAATAAGATATCTTATTCTTCTCTTGTTCCAGTTGCTAGCATACGGCATGTGCTGAATTAATTAATTGCTTAATTTTTCAGACTAACTGTTATCATAATAATTACCACTTCATAAATGTTTATTGTTTAATAGGCCTTAAAATATGCATTTTATAAATATTATCTTATTGAATTTTCATAAACAGGAAGCTATTATTATTTCCATTATACAAATGTAAAAACTAAGATCACAGCACATTTTCCAATGCTACACAGCTTATAAATGGCAGAACTGGGATTTGAAACCAAGTCCAAAGTCCATGTTCATAACCAATATATTCTTATGTGAATGAATTAGTTCAAATAACCAGTTATATGCATCTAGCATTGAAATAATCAAGTAACTCTCTCACATAGTTGATTTGTGGGCTCTCTGCAATGTATTAGTAGACCTAATTTTCTTTAAAACCTACTGGTCATCCATACATCTTAGAAGACCCAAAGTTTTAAAGAATTCTTTTATGGAAAGAAGAGTTAGACTTGTTGGTGTGGCTGCAGATGGCAAAATTAGAAGCAAGAGAAGGAAATTAGGATGAGAATAGAGAATCTGGTTCAATGTAGGGAAAAATTTCCTAGGGATTAAGACTAACCCATGGGTGGAATGGAGTTCCAATATAAATGGTGAGTTCCCCATCACTTCAGGCAACTAAGAAGATTCTGGATGAACAGACAGAGAAGTAGGCTAGATATTTGTAATAAATGTTTGCTATTTTTGTGCCCCAATATTTCTTCACCTTTTTCCTGGTAATTTTAACAAAATTTTCCTCTGGGAAGTACCTTTACCCTCACTCTTAGCTAATGTGTTTCAAGTAAAGTTTAGGTTGAATCTACTCCAGCTCTTGGACAGGTCACATGACTTAGGACTATCTGATCAAAGTTTTGCCTTACTCTTGACGTAGTGATTGCTTCAATGATAAGTATATAATTGAGCCATGGCTATATATTCATTCAATCAATAATTTATTTGATAATATATCAAAGTTTTTTTTTCAAACCATGAAGGGTTAACCACTATGGACTTTCCCCTTCCTGACCCCCACTGTAAGCAACTAGAAAATAAGACAAAATACATAAAACAACTGTGTTCAACATTACATTCAGGCAGTGAAGGAAATGTGATCTGTGAAAGGTCCGACAAGAGAGCTGAGCCCTCTGCTTGATGGAAGTTTCTAGGATGCAGTGCAGGTAGAAGGAATTCAAAGAGATTCTGAAAATCTGACTAAGTTGAGAAGACTGAGGTTGAAGTTTGAAGATGGCAAGTCATCTGGAATCTGTGGGACAGGTTTATGGAGAGGAAGAACCATCTAGAAAAAAGTTCCAGAAATATGCATGAGGTTTCCCTTGAATTTTTGTCTGAACACAAATCTATGCACACATATGATGAATCCTCATAAGGTTGAACACAAATAACTTCTAAGGAAAGAATGATTATCAGGAAGCTATACAAACAATTTCAAGAGCTCACATCAGGCACGCAATCAACTTGCTCTTAGCTAGAGTGAAGAGAACTTGTTGAATACCAATGCATTCAGCAGGGATCCCAGAAGCACCACAGCTTAGAAGAGGGATTGCATTAGCCCTAGAATAAAAGCTACTTTAGGTATTGCCTGAAAAAATCTTAAAAATAAGCTTCAAGGTATCAAATTAACTTATGAATAAAATAATAGACAGCCAGAAAAAGTCTAACACTCTTTAAAGGAATAAAACAGAATCCACTGTTCAACAACACGAAATGATAATGTTCAGCATCAAATAAAAAGGTACTAGATATATGGAGAAGGAAGAGAAATTGACCCATAAACAAGAGAAACATCAGCAAATATGAAAAATCACTCAATGACAGAGAAGATAGACTCAAGAGACAAGAATGTTAAAGCAACTACTGTAAATATGTTTGATGTGATCAAGAAAGTAAAGGAAAACATAAGCAAAATGAGGAGAAAGTGGAAGATACAAAAAGGAGCTCAAAGGATTTATGGAGATGAAAATACAATATCTGAAATAAATAAAATATATTGAATGGGTTAATTCAGATTATACACTGCATAAGAAAAGTGAACATGAAGACATAACAGCAAAAAATACCTAAATTGTGCCTTAATACCCTTGCTGAGGTGGTCTCAATAGGGTCCAGTTACCCTCATCTGTCACCAGTGGTATAGAATTAGGCAGTGCAAGGTAGATTTAGTTAGAACTCTACTTTTCCTCCCCTCTTCCTTATGTAAGGTGAGGCAGGTTAGGGGGTTGAGTTTTTACCCCAAGCTGGCAACAGTGAGGAAGAATGGAGTTGTAGGAGGTGGGACTAACTGGCAATCTCCTATTCCTCTCCTCTTCTCTGCTGTCAGGAAGGACCAGCAAGGAGTTGAGCAAAAAATCTTGAAAACAGGAAGAGAGAAAGGACAGATTATTAATGTTTTAGATACTATGGGAATAGCAGAGGATTTTTCACCTGGAATCAGGTAGGCCAGAAGGAAGTAGCTCTTCAGTTTTCAAAGATTGAAAGAAAGGAACTGTCAATTGCAAATCCTGTCTGTTGAGACTATTCTTTAGGAATGAAAGGGAAATAAAGACATTCTCAGATGAAAGAAAACTAAGAAAGTTTGTTGCTAGTGCACCTTCTTTCAGAGAATAGTTAAGAAGTTGTGGGAATAGGAAGAAAATAATAACAGAAGAAGGCTTAAGATTTCAGAAAGGAACAAAGAGCATTGAAGTGAGAGATCTGGTTTTTAAATTGCTATTGTCAATGAATTTTTTATGCACATCAAAATTTTCTTTGAACTGTGTGGCCAAAACAAAAGAGAACTGAAGTGGAGGCTGGAACTGATCTGAGGTAGCAATTACTGATGTCTGGAAGTTTTCGTTCTTATGTTCTAAATACCTCACTCTTAATCAGTGATTGATTCTCAATCAGTAAAAGTTGTATGTTTTCAGTTTAATTCTCAATTTTAAATCCAGACATACTATTATACAATTTTGGCATATTTCAAAAATATTAACCTTCCTTTTATGTCCCTCTGCTCATAAGTATGATATGGATTTTTGAATTTACTATAAGAGTAACACATTTTTACTCAGAAAAAATGTTATTTTATGCAGACTATAATAAAAGTGTGTCACTATTACAAAAATGAAGAATCATATTCATATGGCTTAAATTTTATTTCCAAACACATGGTAAGCGACTGCTGCAATGTTCAAACTTGGAACAGTACACCAATTGTAAAGCTATAGAGACATTGCTGTCCTTTTTGGGATTAATCACTGTAAAGTTTTGGCAAATAAATGTTGAAACAGGCATTTCAAAATAAACAGGAGCAGGAAAGCTGAAATAAAGCGCTGCTGATTCATCTAAAAACTGGCAAACCTTAGAAGATACATACATAGTCAATACCAGAAATGAATTTACAAGACAAGAAACTTCACACAGGAATGCCAATTTCATAAACAATGAAAAGTGCTGTATGCTCTCTTTATTCTATAACGTTATGCAGTGAATATATAGTGATGTTTCAAGGACTGCAACTTTTAACAGCTTGTTGGAAGACAATTCTCTATGGGTCTCTCATGTTTCTACATGTCTTGTAAGCAGAGGCGTTGATTGGTTTTATGTTGGACCATGTTTGCTAGAATAATTTTATAGAATACAGTCTTGAAAGATATAGCATCGCCTTCTAGAGCAGCGGTTCTCAACCTGTGGGTCATGACCCACAGGAACTGTATTAAAGGGTTGCAGCATTAGCAAGGTTGAGAACCACTGCTCTAGAGCAAAGGATGGTTTTGCTTACTTCCTTGGAAGATCGAGATAAAGTCTGCCTCTGGACAATAGGGCAGGTGTCCAGTCTGCCCATCATAAAAGAATTGAATTCTCTAAATTCTGAGTTCCTCTCCTGTAACACAACACAATGTGTGTAGGTGTCACCCGTCCTTCTTTGTGTCACTTTGTGGGAATTGGGACTCAGAAAACTGGCTCAAGAACTGCTAATCCTATAGCTACTGCTACTGTTGTGATTAATAAGGTTTTTTCGCTGCCCCCACTGGAAAGGAATAAAGCCTTCTGACCAAGAAAACCCCAGTCCAGGAGTGTGTCATGATGAAGCCTACAGATAATACCACTTTTACACAAAATCATTCAGAAAGTAGAAGAGGGACAAAAATTCCCTCAGTTATTTTATGAGGTCTATATTACCTCTATGCTAAAACAAGAAAAAGGAAACTACAGACTGATATTCCTCATGAACTTAGATGCAAAAAACATTAACAAAAGTCAGCATATGAGCCCACCAATATACAAAAGGCTAATATATCATAACCAAGTGGGATTTATATCAGAAATGGAAAGTTTGGTAAATATCAGAAAATCAAAGTACATCTTACCATATTAAAAACAAAAATTATATGTATTAGTTTGCTTGAGCTGCATAACAAAATAATGTACATTGTGTGGTTTCAGCAACAGAAATTTATTTTCCCTTAGTTACATAGGTCAAGATCAAGATTCTGGCCAATGTGATTTCTGGTGTGAGTTCTCTTTTTGGTTTGCAGATGGCTTCTTTCTTGCTATGTGCTCACATGGCCTTTTCATGTGGGAAGAGAGAGAGATCTCTAGTGTCTCTTCTTACAGGGACACTAATCCTATTGGATCAAGGCCTCACCTACATGACCTCCCTTAACCTTAATTATTTTCTTAAAAGACTCCATTTCCAAATGCAACCACACTGGGAGTTAGAGCTTCAACCCATAAATTTTAGGCAACACATTATTCATTCATAACATCATATGATTATCATAACAGAAGTATAAAAAGTATTTGATGCAATTCAATATCTATTCATGATGTAAACTTGTAGCATGTTAACAATAGAAGGGAACTCTGTTTTTGCATGAGATGCAACATTAAAAATGTCTGCCTACTGAAGAGACCATGTGGCAAAATCCTATGGGATGCCCACATGGCCAATCACTGGGGCCAAGGGATTTTGATGTTTTGATTGGCCAGACCTGATCATAGGGTCCATCCCTGGAACTGAGGATTGAACCTACCTCCTCTCAAAGTATTTGGGGATAGGAGAGGATGTGGTTCCATAGAGGAAAATTGACATGAAATGACTAGAAGGATGTGTAGATGTTGGAGAATCAACAAAGATCCATCTCAGAGACCCTCTAATTCAACCCTAAAATGAAAAGAAACGTGCCCAATGGTGAAAGCTCAGTGGGTGGCAATGTCTAGCTCAACATCCACAGGCATCTAAGTTGCAGTCTGGGGTTCCTTCTGTTGCACCAAATTGGCCTTTCACAAGTGCCTGCTTCTCCACTAACTAAACCCAGGACATCTGAGTCACAGAGCCATGGACATGTCTGTTCCCTGGGTATATTAACATTAACTTTTACATTGAAAGTTACCAGAATATATGTATACACACATAAATACATGCACAGAAAAAAGTCTGGACAGATATACACCAGGGTGTTAACATTGGTTACCCCAAAGAGAGGGGAGAGATTGAGGTTGAGGGAAGGAGGGTTGGCACTCCCCACTCTGCATTCCTGCATGTCTGAACTTCAGACACACATATATTCCTTGATTACTTCTTCAGCCTCTCTTTCCACAATGTCCCAGTGTGCCCTCTCAATCCACCTAAGAGACTTACCAAAAATAATAATCCTGTTGTACCATAACTCAATGGTTATGGGGCTCTGCATTGCTCTCAAAACAAAGTCCAATATCCTTACTGTGGTAAATCTGGCAAATCTGGCAAATCTGGCACATCCTCTTCATAATCTGACAAGCTCATGTCCTCACCAACACGTCTACCTTCTCCTGGACCCACCTGCAAGCACTCTCTGCTCCGATCACAGCAGGATCCTCACACTTCCTCAAACATGCAAGTCATTAATTTTTCACTCAACAGACCTTTTATCTGCATGTGCTGTCCTCCCTGCGTACAGTTACCTCCCTCTGTCTGCCTTCACACATGGCGGGTTCTGTTCAACCTTCAGGACCTGCCCCAATTGTTACCTCTCCATGAAGCTTGTGATACACCAAGCTCTCATTAGGAGCTGGCCTTGAGCCACCTCTGCTCCCAGCCCCTGTCTTTCTGTCCACTGCTTTTGTCCTTACTGTCTCCTTGCTTGTCTTTCTCTCCCACTGGGCTGAGAGCTCCTAGAAACCAAGTTCTGTCTTGTGTATCTTGGTATTTTCAATGTCTATCTCAGGGCCCTAAAGAAGATGGGCCCTCAATAAATATCTGTAATTAATAAATAAAATCTAACCAGAGAATTATCTGGCTGTCTGTCTTTACTTAGAAGGGAAGAAGTGAAGGCTGGATGCTTGTGGGCCTGGTGACAGGTGTTCCTGAGCTCCATCTGTGCTGGCTTCCCAATAAGAGAACCTGTAAAGGGAAGAGGCTCCCCAGAGCTGGATAATCCACAGGTCTCCATTGGATAATTTTAAAAACATTTTTATAGAGACATGGTCTCATGATGCTGGTCTTGAACTCCTGGACTCAAAAAATCCTCCCACCTCAGCCTCCAAAAGAGATTACAGGAACAAGCTACCATGCTTAGCCTGAACTCCTTCCTGACCTGACTTATAATTTAGGGTTGTCTTGCCTATAAAGTGAGTGAACAGAATTAAAACCTTAGGAAAAACAATACTTCCTCCTGTTCCTCTCTTTTTTTTTTTTTCCTTCCTCCCAGCCAGGAAGCCACACTTATCTAGTGGTGTGCTGGTAAATGTTTAACAACTGTGTCTACAGAAGAAAAGAAGCCCTGATTTGTAGTGCTTGCCAATTTTGGTGGTGTAAATATTCCCCCTACGGTCAATTTCAAGTCAGGTCAAGCCAGCTGCACAACATTGGAAGGTGGACCTGGGCTTTGAAAGCACATAAGTCTGCTATGGGCTCTGAACTAGTATTTACTAGCTGGATAAATTGCTTAAGCATCACACCTCCCAGTTTCTTTATCTATAAAGTGGGATAATAATAGTAATGATGTATGTTATCAAGATGTGAAGAGTACTCAGGCAAATACACACAGAAAGCTTGTCTGATACATCTAAGCATTCCATGCAAGGTACTTAGCATTAATTATTATTATAATGTTAACATCACATAATGTAATAATTTCTCTCTCTGCTTCCCAAATATTGAAACAGACTGGCAGTAAAAATATAAACTCCTTAGCCCTCTGAGATGTCTGGATAATTTCCTGTGATAGTCACAAGTTGGCAACAAAGTCATATGCCGATGGAGCAAAGGAGGTTTAGCCTTTGGGGAGACCAGTGGCTGGAAAGAAACAATTATTGAAAAAATGAAATGACTTTCTTCTCTTCTTCACTCAAAATAGATTTTTGGTAAGTACACATTCTTCAGGGACCCCTTAACAACCTTGAGGAAAATAGATAATTTAGGCCATAAAGCAAATTGTATTCTAATGCTGATGTAGCTTATGAATGAAGGGTTGACTTTCATCTTTGCCAGGTGGGAAAGAAAGAGAATAGTTTCCTAAGGGAAGGACAGAGGTGGGTCACAAAATGACTCTCATACCCAGTGGCCTTGGCATCCATGGGGCCTTGCCCAGCAGCTGATAGATGGTAGGAGGTGGGGAAATACTTGCAAAGTTCACTTAAAATGCATTGAATGTCTGTTTTAAGACAGGCATCATGCTTAGCATAGGGACACAAAGAGAAAGGATATACACACTTGGCCATTGAGGAACTCATTACATAGTGGAAAAGAAAGACATATAAATGACAACTTCCACTTTGCAACAGTGCTATGAATAATATGTCCTGGGATCACAGCAGAGCTAATGATCTGATCTGCCATGGGGTATCATGGAAAATTTAACACAAAAGATGGCATGAACTTGGTCTGGAACCATGAAGGATTTCATCAGTTGAAGGAAGTGATAGAAACCACTGTGGTAAAAAAAATAGCATTCATGGAGCAGGTAACATTTTAGGATTAACTGGTGAGTTTTTTTCCATCCCAGACACTAGTTCTCTAGCCCTCTCTGAATTCATTCATTTGTTCCTAGAGGTGATACATCTAGTAAAGTCTCCTTATTTCCTCAGTGTCATGTCCCCTGTTGACCCCCAACCCAACCCTGTACTATGTGGGGTGGTGGCCAATAATGTACTATGTGGGGTGGTGGAAAGTGACTTCCCACTGTAGGTAATAAGGGATGCATTGTCTGAAAATAATTTTCAAAAGTCAAACTGATATTATCATGCAAGAACAATTCTAAACAATGTCAGTGGTAAAACAATTTCCCTCATCTCTGTCCACCATCCCCAGCAGGTCCAGATAATCCTCTTCCCCACTTTGAAATACCATGGAACCAGGTTCTTATATTTAGGGTCAGAGCCAAAGGTGGGTGGTGGGGGGAGGTTGACTTTGAGCCTACTGGTGATGAATGAAATACTTGAAAATGAAGTTGCCCTCAAATGACCTTCTATCAGTGTTTTACATCATTAACATCCATGTTTCAATTCCCCTATGGCTTTGGTTCTCATCACAATCTGGTTTGTCACAGTACCACAGTCAGGACTAGGCTAGGTTATGCTGCAAAAACAAACAGCATCCAAAACCTGGTGACTTGTAATAACAAAGGGTTCTTCTTGCTCATGCTACACGTCCTTGGATCCTTGGCTAGAGATGCTGTCCTGTGTATTTTCATTTGGCACTCAGGTGGGTGGACGGTCTACCTTAGCATGACCTGTCATGTCACTGCAGCATGTCGGGGAAGGGAAACTATAAGTTGTGGCAGCAGCTGAGACAATGTCTACCCAGAATGAGCACTCATTACTTCTGTTCATGTTCCATCAGCCAAAATAAGACACATGACTGTGTCTGAGTTAAAGATGGAGAAAACACCCTGACTTCAGTATGGGCTCCAGAGAGAAAATGCCAGAATATTTGTGATCATTTATAATGACTGTCACAATCATGTAAAAATATGAATGTAAAAATAGTGGAAAGGTGCCATTTCCACTTGGTGGGTGGAGGGAGAGGAGAAAACAATCCCCATGTTTTCCCAATCTTCTGGCCAGGTTTCTTCCTAGATCTTATGATCTCTGAGCCCTCCATTCTTGCCACTACTGGCCAGACATGGCCACCAACTTTGGAACTAAAAATAGAAGTGCAAACCAAGACTTTCGTGCTTAAAAGTCATAGATATCAGTGGAAGAAAAAAATTTGAATGCTTAAAAACACAAAAGGAAATTTTCTGTTTTAAGGCTCAGGCACAAAGACTGTATGGGCTGGGCTGTGGTAGTAAGGATACAGACTAAGCTGTTCTAGCAGAGGGCCCCAGAGTCAGTGACTATTTCTCTGCCATATAACACTGCAGAGGTAGCAGGTCCCGAGGGCAGAACAGCTTTATGCCTCAATTGTAATTCCCCACTCCAGGTCCAAGGTGACCTTACTAGCCATGCATACTCTTTTCTTAGGGCACATCACTTCTGATCACATCTCATTGGCTAGAAATGAATCATATGGTTTCAATTAGCTGCAAGGGAGGCAGGGAAGCAATTACTGATTTGGGTAGAATGTGCCCAGCTAGAAACCTTGCCACTGTGAGAGAAGAGCTATCCCAGAGCATCCTGCAGTCTGCCACACAAGAAGGGCAAGGGCAGATTCAGACAGGGGACAGGAGATTGAGAAACTACAAATCTCTGAGTAAGGAGCATCAACTCCCCAAGGTCCGGATCTGCAGGAGTCAGGGCAGTGTGGAGCTGACCTTTACTGTTCTGTCTCGTGGGAACCCACAATAGACAATGACCATTCCATTGCCTATGTGCAGTGATGTTCCTCTGTGCCCCAAGAGTTGGCTCAGCCTTCTTCCAGCAGCTCAGCCCCTAATCCAATAATTTTCATGGCTTCCCCTTCCAACATCCCTGGATATGTACACATCTCCATCTCACATCCCAGTGGGGAGTACATGGCCACACCACAGAGGTGCTGACATTGAGGTAACATGGTCAGGGTGTAACCAGACCCATTGCAGCTGGACAGTGGTACCCACCTCCCTCTGGTTCCTGGATAGCAGATGCCAGAGACATGAGTCAGATGCTGTGTTGGAACACCTTCAAGTGGATCCTTTTGGTGAGGTGGAGCAGGAATGTAGGATGGAGGAGAGATGGGAGATAAGAGCAGACTTAAGATGAACTCAGTTTGAGAGGAGCCTTGCCATGGACTGGATTGTGTTCCCCAAAATTCATATGTTGAAGTCCTAATCCTCAAGGTAATTGTGTCGGGTGATGAGGCTTTAGGATGTCATTAAAGTTAAATGAGGTCATAAGGGTGTGATCCTAATCCAATAGAATGGTGACCCATGAGAACAGAAAGATAGAGGAAAGGCCAGGTGATGACACAGGGGACGGCAGCCACCCGTAGGCTGGGAAGAAGGGCTTCACCAGAAACCAAATAGACCAAAAATTTTTTTCCCCTAAATTTCAGATTAATATGATGGTACCAATGTTTAAGGTTATACTGTTTTCACTTCTAAGGTAAAGTTCAAGTTTTGGTTAAGCCCTTCCCCCCGAGGCTGTGCTGGACACCCTCACATTGTGCACCTTAGGTGAGATGCTGCCAATCACCGTCTGTCCCACCCCCTCCACTTCTCTCCTCCCCCTTGCTAGACTATACTTGTGTCTTTCTTTTATGAGGGCATTTAGTTGTTTATATATCTGTTTCATATTAGTATTGAGTACACTGGATATTTCTTTTCCCATTGTGGTGATATTTCACTAAGAAGCACACATTTCAGCTCTATCCAGATAAACACAAAAGATGCAAAGTCTCCATCTTTTCCTATGACTGGATAATACTCCATGGTATACATATACCACAGTTTGTTAATCCCATCAGGGCTTGATGGGCACTTGGATTGCTTCCACACAAATTGACCAAAGTCTTGAACTTGCATTTTCCTGCCTCCAGAATTGTGAGAAACAAATTTCTTTTGTTGAAGCCTGAGTTGTCCAGGACAGTCCTTTGTGTGCCTTGTGAAATCAAGGGTGAGGATTTCATATCGGAGAAAATGGTTCTGAGTCAAACGTGCATATGCTGAGTTGGGATGTGCTCAGACTGTGTTGCAGAAAGATGGTACTGGATGCAGAGTGAAGAGAGTTCGGAAGTAGAGAAAGTGAAGGTAAATGAGCCCAAGAAAGAGGGTCTAGAATGAACCTGGGCAGAAATCACAAAAGTTGAACAACAAGGATCTAGTGGTGATGGGTGGATGTTTTTAGTCACTTAGAAGTTAGAAGTGTCTGAATTTGTTGCTAAAGGAAAGTGAGTGGTTAACACTGATTTCCAGATCCAAGAGAAGGTCACTGGGTAAATGTCCCCTTCAAGGAAACTCAAGATGCTGGAGAAGAAATTTGAGAAGATGATGAGTTAGTGAGTGGACTACTGACCAGGGCAAGATCCTGTCCTGTGAGGTGTGCTGGTAAGGGTAGTCAGCAAGAATGCAGGCTGAGAGAGGAGATATCCCTGCTTTCCAGACACCTAGCAGAGAGACGCATATGGGCACCGGCAGCTGGCCTTTGTACATGATTGTTGAATTTAATTGAATTAAAACTCAGTATGCTGCACTGTGACAAGGTCCTCATTTTAATCAGTAAGGGAAAAGAATAGCATTGGTGTCTTAGCTCCAGAGTCGCAGGATAGATAAATCTATCTCTGAAAATAAATAGAAGTAAAATACACACCTACTCTCTTTCCAGAGGGGGAATGTTCGCTCCCCTCCCCTTTGGGTTTCATGTGAGTGTGAATGAAGGTTGGCTCTGAGATGTCTCCATCTTCCTAGCTGAGACTGCCCTTGGGAAGAGACTCACCACAGCCTGCTTCCTGGGAATTCGGGAATCTGCTTCTCTGCCTTACCTGACCCTGCACTGATGGTCTTCTGGACAAGCACAAGCTCAATGAAGTTACACATCTCCTAGGAAGGGAGAGCTTGGAAGAGAAACAGTCTGCAGCGAGTATTTATGTCTTTCTGTGCTTTAGTATGACTGCCATATGAAAGCATAGATCCATTAAAAAACAAAAACAAAAAACCGTGCGCTGGTTCAAGTTCTTCCGTTACCCTTTCCTCTCCCAGATTGTGGCTGCTCCAGCTGGGGAAGCTGCAAATGAGGCCCATCCAGAGACAGCAGGGCCGGAATCACCAGGTCACCATCAGGTGAAGGAGCTGGAGGCGAGGGGCCCGATGGGGTGGCCTGGAGCGCATAAGCTGCAGCTGTCAGGGCTCGGCTCTCTCCAAATGGCTGTCCTGGCAAGTCATCACACCATCACTGAGGGGTATTAGGCTAAAGTGCATCTTAAAATTGATCTCGTCTCTTCAGGAACCCACAGATTGTTGAGATGTTAATGTGAGTGATTCTCTCCGTGTGTGTGAGTGTGTGTGTGTGTGTGTGTGTGTGTGTGTGTGTGTGTGTATGGGGGGACAGGTATGTTCATGTTCTCAAAAGGATGCTACAGCACAAAACAGCAACAGAAGCACAGATCTAGAGGAGACATACCCGCCTGACGTACTCATTCCATTCTACCATTTCATGTCGCAGCCAAGGTGTTTGGCGGGCTAACGTGCTAAGTACTGGGAATGCAGAGCTCATGCATTACTGGGGGTGGACAAGGGGAGAGGCCAAAAAGCTAACATGTGTCAGGCATTCACAGTGTTTGAACACAACATATATTATCTTGAAGTTACTATTTCATAATAACTGCAATTGACTTTCCAGAGACTGTGCTAAACACTTATAGATATAAGGCTTTGATATAATGCTAAGTAAACCTGGGGACCGGCTTTGCATGGTCTGCATTTCACAAATGTAGAAACTGAGGCTCAGGTCAAAATGCTTGCAGAGGTCACCCAGCTGCTCAGCTCTGAAGCTCATGCCCTTCGCTTGGACACAGTGCTTCCTCCTTGCTTCCCGAGCAGGGTTAATAATGACTCCTTTGTAGAGCTGAAGATCATCTTCATTCATTCAAAGATCATTTGAAGATAATCAAATGAAGCATTTGATGAGCTTAGCATAGGACTGCACATGGCAGGCCCTCGTCACATGGTGCTCTTACTAAAAGGTGGCATCAGGTTTAATCCAACCTGGACCCTGGGCCTTTGGGGTGGGGGCCTCTCAGGATGGGTTTCTTCAGCCTCTGTCCCTCCCTCCAGGGACTCACTCTCCCCTCACATCCCAGTAGCCCTCTGCTTGTCATTCCACACTGAAAAAAAATGAAATCCAGGCCTCATGTCGGAGTTACGACAGCTGGGACTATATCTTTCCATCTCTGTATCTCCAGAAGGGATTGGAAGGGTGCGGTACTAAATCTAAACAGTTTCTGAATCAAAGCATGCACCCTCTTGGATAGCAAAGGTTTTCTGGTATCTCTCCCACTGACTTCACCACTCTGAGCACCTAAATAAGACACCATCTCTTTCTCACATTGAACCCATGTGGTGGCCATTGTCACTCCTATTTTCATATCTGAGCTAAAAGAGGCTTGGGGAAGGTAAGTGGCTGGGATCTGGTTGTCCAGCACAGAAATGTCTCACAGTGGATGGGTGAGAAGCACCTTTTTATTCTATGAGTAGCAAGAGGCAGTTGGCGGGGTGGGGGTGTGTGGGGCTGATCTCCAACTCCTCTTTAAGATTTGTTGCTCTTACCCACTCCTGTGGTCTCTGCTAAATTGCTGCAATGTGTGCTCCTTGGCACTAGCCCTGGAGACCACCCAGGCACTGAGGCTAATGCAAAATGCAGCCCCCCAAACTCAGCCCAAAGAGGGTATCTTTTGGAACCAAGTATGTCCTGTGGTCTCCATCTGTGCTGGGCTCCCTCCTAGGTGAGCTCCAGCATGTGGAACTGAGAGAGTCAAGAACACCAGGGGAAGAATCACAGGGCCCAGTGGAGATAGGATGGCAGCTCCTCCAAGCTGAGAACACTCACCACCTTCCCGGCACCGACTGGGATGGCTGCGTTCCTGGGAATGCAGGTGGCCCTACATCACGTAACTGGTGCCTTTCTGCAAAGTTTGGTGAGAAAATGGATTCTTGCAAGTCAGAAAAATTTTAAACTAAGGAGAACTTATGCCTTTTAAAGTATTATCTTGAAATCCTTTTGTGTAGAATGGTCCTGCCCTAATGTGTCCCTCTTTATGAACCCGTATAGCATTTTGTTATTGCTTTGTTCCATTTCATTGATGCACCCCAGATAAGCTCCACAGAATAGAAATTGGGCAAACTCAGTCCTTCTTATCTGGCCATTTGGCCTTGACCTTGGGAGAGCTCTCTGAGGTCATAGTCTTAACATTAAATGATATTACACATTTAAAAGGGAAACACACTACCAAACACTGATTAAACATTCAACAAATGGTAGTATTTTGGGGAGAGGGGGTACTTAGAGTTGTCTTCTCAGCAAAATTGAAATATTACCTAACCTGCCTCCTTGTGAGCTTTTGAGAAGTATAGATCACTGGACAAATTAAGATATTGTTTGTTTATTCATTCAACACATCTTTTCAAGTATCTATTAGAAATTTATGTTCTGTGAGGCAATAAATGATCATAGTACAGTTTGGTCGCTGTTTTAATGGAGGTAAGCACAGAGCAGAGTGGTCATGCAAAGTGCGCCCCACTTCCACAGGGAAGTGCAGTCAGCTTGGCAGAACAGGTGTATGTAAGGGCTAATGTAGGTTGAATTCTGACCACAGGCCAGAAGCCAAGAGTCTGCCAAGCACATCGGCCAGGCGCAGGGTGTGGTCAGAGCCGATACAGTAAGGATCAAGGCACAGAAGAGTTAAAGAGGGCACATTCACAGGAGAATCTGTGGTTAGTATTAGATTATTAATAACAGAGCACTGCTGCAGGGCTGTAGGAGTGACTCACACAGATGTGTCCCAAAGTACTTCTTAGCTTTGCTTTTGTACATGGCCTCGAGGCTGTCACACAGGGTGGTAGTGCTTCTTGGCATTAAAAAATGGGGGGCCGCCTTTTGACTGTCACTATGATGTGGCAGCAGTACTAAAGGCATTTAATGCCCAGGGCCCAGGGATGTGAATGCATGAGATAGTCCCACACGAACGGCTGCTCACAACTTCAGGGCACTTCCTCTGGGCCACCCTGGTTAGTCCTTCCCTGCTCTTCCTACTACCCAGATCAACTGAAATGTTCTAAATAATTGGCCTTTCACTCTCCTGCCCCTGGATTGCATTTAGCTCAGAATCATTGTTTTGTTTTTTTTGATTTGGAGGTGCAGAGTTGACGAAAAAGACCTTATTGGGTTTCATGGTTCCCCAGTTGGAGACACTCCATTCTTGTGGCACTGAGATGCATCGATTTCACAGCCTAAATACCGCAACAGTTGAGCATCATCATCCTGCTACTGCCACTGCCCTGGTTAGGGCCTTTCCCTGCCTTCTGGGTTTCTAACCACCGCCCTAGTCTAGGCTCCCCCATTCCGCTCACTTCTCTTCTCTGTTATTGAGAAAATTAGTCTTTCCCAGCACAAGTGTGATCTTTTCTACTCTTCTCATTGCCTCTGAACAGTTTGAGGCCCCATGTTTCTGTCCCTTTGCCCTGTCCAGGCCCTCATAGGAGACAGGACAGCTCAGTGGTTGGGGGTGGCCTGGAGCAGGCTGTCAGTATTCCCATTGCTCTCCTGCCACTTATGGGCTGGTGGCATTGGGTAGTTCACTTAATCTTTCAGTGACTCCAGTTTCCTTATCTGTAAAAGCCGCATCATTAATTATGCCAGCTACAGCAAGAATTAAATGTGCTCATTTGTATTTAAAGCACATAGAACAGTGCCTAGGTGGGGGATTATTACAAATTTTTGTGCTATAAACCCCTTCTCAGAGTAATGAATTAAATACATAAAACAAAATATATAGGATAATAGAGGAAACCAATTCCATTGAAAAACGATGATCAAAATGAAAAAAAAAAAAGACTTACCTTATTTATGAGATAGATATAGATGTGCTTTGTTAAGGTGTAAATAATGGGATCCAATTGCAAGTCTATTGGATTGCAATATAATACAGATGTACCGCAATTTGCAAACTCTATCTTGAGATTCTGCAACAACCCTCATAAGAAACAGAAATATCAGTTGTTCCTATTGGTGGTGAACCCCTAAGGCAGAGCACAGCTAACTGGCTTGTAACAGCACCGTGGCTGTTGCCCACATTGAAGAATGAAGGAAGATTGAGATTTCAGTTAGAGGTTAGTGATTAAAAACCAAAACCCAACAAACAAGAAAGCCACAAAATATAACTTTTGTTCTCCTTCAAGTTCATTGAACTCTCCTGAATTCTTGAGTCCCTCAAGTATTCTGTATCTCCCAATTTAGGAACTTCTGGCCTAGGGCATAGTAAATTGTATGAATCAGCTAAAGAGCAAGGTGGCCAGTTTGGTACCAGCAGAAGCCAGGAAAGCGACACGATGAGGGAAGTGGGCAAACTCAAGTGGTAAGACAAACTCAAGCCTGCCCCAGCATGGCAAGGCACAACAGCACATGGGGCACTTGCTGCTTAGCTTGCAGGTCATTCTAAAGAGACACAGGTGCCTTTGCCAGCTTCTTTAAGGGAAGCTGGAAGTTAAAACATTTTGGTGACAATTTGCTTCACTCTGACTTTGAACTATTGTCAAGCAGTTTAGCATTTGATATGCACACCTGCTCTGTGGACACCAGACCTATTTGTTCTTGGGCCTCCTCAGACATGCATGGCTGCCTAGTTTTACTATTGCACAAAAGCACCGTGGTCCTTCCACATGTTGGGCCTGAATGCACATAATCTTCCCTCCCAGATGCCTGGCCCCTTCTTCACCCAGCTAACTCTAACTGGTCCTTCCAAATCCAGCTCCAGTGTCTCTCCTCTATAAACTTCCTTGTTCAAGGTTTTCCAGGGTTGGCCAGGCCAGATTTCTCCTTCTGACAGGCCTGTGATTTCAGGCTTGTATCCGAGTGCATATCACTCTTCCCCTGTGCTTGTGTGATTTCCTATCTGCTTCTCTAAGTAGAGTGTGAGTGCATTGAAGGTGCTTAGTGAATGTTCTCTGGAAGGAATGAATGAATGGCGGGATGAATTGAATGAGCTACATAATGACTTCTAAAGTGCTTTTTAGTCCAAATATGACTCTAAGGATGGATTTCCTGATATTTCAACAGGCTCAACTCTCTCTTACAGACCAGGCTGGTACAATAGGGCATAGCTATTGTTCAAGTTTCATGAGTGTAAGATATGACTATGAAATAATGATATTGCTTTCAGATTCCCACGTTGAGTTCCTTTGATAGTCTCCATGAAGCAAATCTTCCCCCTCTGAGGGTGGATTTGATTTTTTTTAATAGATATAATTTATTCAGAACGGCTTCTTATGAATAAGATGAAAGAACAAGCTCAGAAACACCATTTTTGGCACCCCAAAATGAAATGGAAGCCTGTCTGTGAGGTAATAAAACTGATTTCCTCACTTGGCCTAAACCAGCTGTAAAAGTAATTTCCAAAGAAACATTCCAAACATGTCTTGAGCAAAAACAGCATCATCAGAATAAGCCTAAGGCTTAGCAGCAGAGGGGCAGAATGCTTTGGAAGGACCAGCTCTCATTTGGGAGGGTGAGGTCTGGTGCCTTACTTCAAAAGATCAACCTCATGATGCCATTAAACACATTTAGCATCTGCAGAGGACTTAAAATTTCTAGGCACTTGTCTTTGTCATCTCTTTAGATCTCACAATAATTCTGTAAAATATCAGGGGCAAATATTATCACCCCCATTTGGCAGGTGAGGAAGAGGAGGATGGGAGAGCTTGATGATTTTCCAAAGTCATAGAGGGAGAAGAAGGCAGTGCCACTCCATACTCATCCAACCTGTGTCATCAAGGAGCTACACAGAACAAGCTCTCACACACGAGAGCCCTAGCAGGTGCTTCGGTGCCTCTACTGGTCCTCATTGGGGTGCAGGAGGGGACATGTACCTTTCCTGAGAATCTGCCCTCTGTTACACTCACACACTTGCCTTGTCCTAGAGTCCTGACAGGGCTGTGAGCCAGATGGTGTGGGTTTGTCTCCCAGCTCTACTGCTAGACAGCTGTGTGGCCTTGGATACCTCACTGACCTTCTTCACACCTTGATTTCCTCCTCTGTAAAGCATGGACAACTACTCAAGGGGGTAGTGAGTAATGTGTTGACATATGTAAAGCACATGAACAGTACCTGGTCTGTCACAACTAATTATTATTTTACTTGAACGTCTCCCCAACCGTAAGATGTCTGTGATATTATCCCCCATATTACAGATGGGGAAATAGAGTAATTTGCCCAAAGTTCCAAAACTGGGACTAGGTTTCTGTATGCAACTATACTCCAGACTATACTCTCCTGATAAATGTGAGCCCTCAGGTTGGCTCACTGATTGGCAGGTGGCCATGTTCACGTTAATTATTGTCTAGATGCAGTTGGTAAAACCCATCGTTTCCTTAAGCAAGGTCCCCCAGAAAACATATTTGGAAGTCAAACCTATCCTTAAATATCACCAAGAAGTCTCCATTCCCAGAGGACTTCAAAACGTAACTGAATCCCTAATTATACTTCACTTTACAACATAGTCCTCAACAATATCATTTCGGAACCACGGACTTGTTTTGCTTATTTCCTTCATAATTGAATCCATAGTTGGTTCTCCCAAGGCTCAAGGTTCTTGACTTAAAGCCTGGCCAATGCCTTCCATCTCTGTCTCAGATGTGTTAAGTTTATGAGATTTATGCTTTGAACTGTTAATATCAGTGCTGTCATTTCTCCCATGCAGTTCACTTTTAGACAATAATGAACGCAACTGGGCTGGGCAGCGAAGCTGGAGGGTGGGGAATGAAAAGAAGTTGGTGAAAGGGCATAAAAATACAAGTAGATAGAAGGAATAAGTTCAGTATTTAGTAGTATAGGGGAAAATTAGAGGTAATAATTTATTGTATATTTCAAAATAGTGAGAAAAATTATAGTGTTTCCAACACAAAGAAAAGATAAATGTTCAAGGTGATGGATATATAATTGCTCTGATTTTATCATTACACATTGTATACAGGCATCAAAATATCAGATACCCCCCCAAAATATGTACAACTTTTATATATCAATAGAAAAAAGGAAAAAAAAGGACATAATGAATGCAATACCCATGGAGACATTCAAATAACTGAAGAAACAATCACGGCTGTATAAGTATGGCAACTCTGTCAACACTGAGCTGTTGGCATGTGGTCCATTCATAACACAATTTAAAGAGTGTGTGTTAAATGTGCTAAAGAAAAGCAATAGTTTATGTCAAATTTGAAAAGAAGGAAGAAGAGTGAAAAAGAGGAGGATGTCTCAGGGGCATGGAACAGTTGAGGTGAGTAAAGTACCCTACTTTGTCCAGCCGTAAAGTGTCCCATAATTAAAAGACTTTACCAAGTAGGAACTCCAAATTAATCAGCTGATTAAACTTTTCAGGACTTCTTGGGGTGTGAGTTGTAGAAGACCCAATTTCTGGCGGATTTGAAAACATCGCCCCCATGTTTCTTTTCCTCCCTGCTCTTGTCTTGGCTTCCCTGTGAGCAGAGATACTTTTCTTTCACCACTGATTTTAGGCTTTGGCAAGGAGACTTGCTTTAGCCAATGGAATGTGGCTGAAAATGGCTGTGCACCTGTTGTTAGCTGAGTTCCTAAGGGGAAAATTTCCACTGGGTCTTTGGAGCTTCTTCTTACCACCACGAGAGGAGTATGCACCAAGCAGCATTCATTCCTTTAACCTGGGTTCTGCAACAAAGATAAATGAAGGAGGCCTGAACATGACCAGAGCCTGGGGTCCTGCCTGGCTCAGTTGACCAGAGAGTGTCATATAAGCAATTTTGTGGCAAGTCACTGGTATTTGGGAATCATTTGTTATGGAGTATTAACACAAGAATGACATGAAAACCTGACTAATATGCAACTCAAGCTAATGTAAAGGGAAAAAAATATTGACTCATGTAACAAGTCTGGTATGTTGGTGACTCAAATTATGCTATCTTTCTCCCACCCATTATCCTACCCACCCATCCATCCTTTCAACTATCTATCCATTTTTCACTTCTGCCTGACTCTGCTTCTCTTTGTGTGTGTGTTTTTTTGAGACAGAGTCTCATTATGTCACTCTTGGTAGAGTACTGGGGCGTCACAGCTAACAGCAACCTCAAACTCTTGGGCTTAAGTGATTCTCTTGCCTCAGCCTCCCATGTAGAGAGGACTACAAGCACTTGCCACAATGCCAGGCTATTTTTTGATGTAGTTGTCATTGTTTAGCAGGCCCCGCTGGGTTTGAACCCACCAGCCCCAGTGTATGTGGCCTAACTATTGAGTTATATATGGGCGTCAAGCGTTCTCTTTGTGTTTTGACCTCATTCCCTTCTTATGGAGGTGAGTTCACATTGTGCCTTTGCTCAAATGTAATCTGCAAAGCATTATTCCAGTGAGACACTTTAGGAAAAAGAACATTTCCGTGATCTAACACACTGGAGAAAGCGTGTATACTATATTCTAGTTTTAGTGTTTTTGGTAAATAAATAAACCCAATCAAAGTACTATGAGAAGTTCTTATACTAGATAAACCTTGAATATAACTTATTTAATGTAGCAGTTTCCAAGTTTGACCATCAAATAATGGTTCTGGTGGTTCAAGTCTATTGACAATTTCTTGGTGCAGACACTTTGGAAGATAATGATGGAAGAGTGGGTGGGGGGCACTGCTTGGCAGATGGGAGACTCACATGTCAGTCTTGGGCCTTCCACAGATGTCCTCTGCACTGCCTTGGGGGGATTGCTTCTCCATCCCCACTTACATCCTCATTCAAAAAATGAAAGCTTTGGATTAGTTGGCCTTTGAAGACTCTAGCGGGGCCAGCAATCTGTAATCATGGCAGCACACCATAATTCACAGAAGTCAGGGTGATGCAACCTGTAAAAAGATGGTTAACCATTGGCCTGGGAAGCACCACATGGAACTATGGAGACTATCGAATCAGTTTTTTGCTTAAGTTGAAACATTATGTTCCAACACATTGAGAGTGAAGGGGGTGCTGGGGATTTAGCCATGGCAGCTCTTGCTTACTCAACTTGCCCACAGATATGGAGCCTCAGCCCCTGACTCATGAGCACACTCCATGTGTTTACCCCCTTAGGTGGCACAGAGAGTCCCTTTCTTCTATGCCTTTGCTTTTTGTCCCCATACCCCACAACTCCTCTGTCCTTTAAACCTCCTGTACTCTGTTTTGCCCCCAACTTTCCCTTCCTCTTGGGTGCAGCCTTTGAAATGGGCCGTTGGTTATTCTCAGTGGTGTTTGGTTCAGCTGCCGGGTGGGGGAGGAGGGGGAGAGTCTGCTCTGAATCCTCTATTAGTCAGGATGCTTTTGGTGGCAGAAACAAAACCCTGACTCAAGCTGGCTTAAACAATAGGGAATTTATTATCTCACATATCAGGAATTCCAGGGGCAGGGAGAATCCAAGGCTAGTTGAATTAGCCATTCAACAATGGCATTCAGGACCAGTTTCTGTCGATCCCTCTGCTCTACCGTCATTAGTTGGCTTCTTTCTCAGGCTTCTAATAATAATATGGCCACAGCAGTTCTGAGCATCCTATTCAGATATGACAAGATCTAGAGGGAGAAGGGTCTGTGTTTTTCCAGGGTTCTTTCCTAGAACCAAAGGTGTTTTCCCCAAAAGCCCTTAAGCCACCACCCAC
The DNA here is from genome assembly GCA_963574355.1 of Loris lydekkerianus. Taxonomy (NCBI): domain Eukaryota; kingdom Metazoa; phylum Chordata; class Mammalia; order Primates; family Lorisidae; genus Loris; species Loris lydekkerianus. The sequence goes on from CAUYPK010024840.1 coordinate 41,979, forward strand.
CCTGGAAGAAGACACCTCCCCATGTTTTATGAGCCAGGTTTGGGGATCATCATTCCTCAATCACTGGCAGAGAGAATAGGAATACTCTTGGACCTATGAAACCCATCCCTGGAGGTATGGATGGGATCAACCACTGCTGAGTCTGATGGAGGAAAGAAAGACCAAAACCTTGGTTTTGTTTAGGAAGGAAGAATGGAGGGATGCATGATGACAGTGAGATCTTAAGAATAGAAAGGGGAAGCAAAGAGGCCCTGGAATAATCTGGCCTCAATTAACCCCCTCAGTTGCAAATAGCAACCTATTGCTGACATGTCTTTTGTACCATATTGTGCTGTAAGAACATCAGTCTCCTTCCTAGCCCTGAGTTATGTGATGAAAGAGCTTTTTCTTAGGTTAGCATCTATCCATGCCAGACTCCAGAGAAGCAGGAAGAAAACACAATCTGCCTTATTTGTCTATTTACTCTATCTACGTTTCTGATATTTTAACGTTTTACTCATCACCTCCTCTCCAGAATAGCCAGTCCCTTTCTGGTGTGATGATCCTTAGCTCCAAATGTTAATGAGGGCAGCATGGTTCTTATTTCAACCATATATATATATATATTTTTTTTTTTTTTTTTTTTTTTTTTTTTTTTTTTTTGAGACAGAGCCTCAAGCTGTCACCTTGGGTAGAGTGCCATGGCATCACAGCTCACACCAACCTCCAACTCCTGGGCTCAAGCAATTCTCCTGCCTCCACCTCCCAAGTAGCTGGGACCACAGGTGCCCGACACAATGCCCGGCTATAGTTTTGGTTGCAGCCCATCATTGTTGTTTGGTGGGTCCGGGCTGGAATCGAACCCACCAGTTCAAGTGTATGTGGCTGACACCTTAGCTGCTTGAGCCGCAGGCACCAAGCCTCAACCATATTTGTAAAGTATTGTACAAAGTGGCTGTTCAGTACTGGCTCACATGTCCGGCTTTACAGGCAGGCTGATGAGAGCTGGAATCTTACCTCTAATATGTCCTAGAAATGGAGTCTCGGGTACTGCATCTGATTTCTCCCTTGGTTTGCTTGTCTGTCACAGAGCAATAGTAATAATAGCTCTCAGGCCGGGCACAGTGGCTGGCATCTGTAATCTCAGCACTCTGGGAGGCCAAAGCAGGTGGATTGCTCCAGCTCAAGAGTTCGAGACTAGCCTGAGCAAGAGCAGGGGAGACCCCACCTCTAAAAATAGCTGGGTGTTGTGGCAGGTGCCTGTAGTCCCAGCTACACAGGAGACTGAGGCAAGAGGAAGACTTTAGCGCAAGAGTTTGAGGTTGCTATGAGCTATGATGCCACAGCACTCTACCAAGGGCAACAAAGTGAGACTCTGTCTCCAAAAAATAAATAAATAAATAAATAAAATAAAAACAATAGAAGTTCTCATTTCAGAGAATTGTGACGACTGAAGAAGAGAGAGCACATAAATGCCTTAGTCCAGCGCCTCTCACAGGGACGGTACTTAACAGTTATTATTACTATTATTTTCACCATTATGGAAATATAGTTATCATTATAACCTTACCTAGAAACCCCCAAAGCAGCCAGTGGAGCCATGTTTGTGGTTCCAACGCCACTAAGAGTGGGGTTTTCTCTTCCTGGTGGGGCTCAGTCGGGACTCCCATCTTGAGGGACACAGCATCACACGGCATAAGGAGGGAAGCCAAGAACTCGACTGATGCTTGATTCAGCAGAATGACTGGGGCTGCCAAGTATGCTTTTGGAAAATTTCTTGCTCCCCCTCCTGGAGCATATTTTGGACGCCTACTTGTCATATTGCAAAGTGGATGTGACAAAACAATCTGGGAGCTCGCTGACAATTATTCCCTTCATGCTGAGACTCAGAATCTTTTGGCTCAGGGTGTGCTGTCAGCCTCAGAAACCCTGGCACGAAGGCAGCCAGAGATGAAGCCCCACCCCGCAGGACAGGTCAGAGGCAGGGCAGGGGTGGGGACCGTGCTGAGCCAGATGGACCTTTGCCCTTTGGGTCCCAGCCCAGGTACTGTACAGAAGTTTTTCCTTCTTAGAAGACAGGAGGCTTTCCAAGCTTGGTAGAGCAAAGACAGGCAAGACATAATAGTGACAGCGTGCATTTATTAAGCACTGTGTTAGTTTCCTTGGGCTGGCATAACAAATTATCCTGAATCGGTGGCTTTAAAATGACAAATTTATTCCCTCACAGTTGTGGAAGCCAGAAGGTTGAAATCAAGTTGTCCGCAGCGCTCTTCTCCCTCTGAAGTTTCAAAGGAACGATCCTTCCTTGCTTCTAGCTTCTGGTGGCTCCAGGTGTTTCTTGCTTGGGGCTACGTAACAGCCACTCTTCTTCACGTGGCCTCCTCTGTTGTCTTCTCCCATTCTCTTCTCTCTCTCTTTTTTGAGACAGAGTCTCTGTTGCCCAGACTAGAGTGCCATGGGATCAGTCTAGCTCATAGCAACCTCCAGCTCCTAGGCTCAAGCCATCTTCTAGCCTCAGCCTCCTTATTAGCTGGGACTACAGGTGCCCCCACTCCCAGTGCCTGGCTAATTTTTCTATTTTTGGTGGAGATGGGGTTTCACTCTTGCTCAGGCTGGTCTTGAACTCCTCAGCTCAAAGGATCCTCCCATCTCGGCCTCCCAGAGTGCTAGGATTATAGGTGTGAGCCATCCGTACCCAGGACCATTCTTTTCTCTTATAAGGACATTTATCATTGGATTTTGGGCCCACCCTAATCCAGGATAATCTCACTTTGAGATCTTTAACTTAATTATATCCACAAAGACCCTTTTCTCAAATAGTGACACAGTCATGTATTCCATATATTTGGGATGGATCTATACTTTGTGGGGCCACCATTTAAGCCACTACAAGCGCCTTCTGTAGCAGGTACTAGACTGAGCACGTGTGACCTAACAGCATCCACACAATGGCCCTGAGGGTCTGTCCTATTTTTAACCCCCCCTTTTCAGATGAGGAGCCTGAGCTATCCTAACCACTGTGCTTGATTGTCTCCTTTATTTCTCACCCAGCCCCACATGTTAGAGATTTACTAACCTCCGTTTTACAGAGGACGACACTAAGGTCTGGAGAGATCACATAACATGCCAGCGAGAAGCAAAGTCTAACACTCAAGCTTTGATCTTTCTCGCTCTAACAGTATAGAAAGCAATAACTCATCCTTTCTGCTATACTTTCTCAAAAATAGCTAACAACTTGAGCATAAATCAGCATGTTTTTATCTCCCAAGAAACTCAAGAGCTTCTTATTTCTTGGTAAGAAGAAATTCTAATCCCACAGCCAAAAATTCTGAAGAGGCCTGGGAGGCAAGGCTGCGCTAGTCCAGCTGGCGCAGGCTACAAGCAGTTATGTGTTTAAGGATTGCTGACAGGCGCTTCCCTTAGCAGAGCTGGGAGTTTGCTCCAGGCCAGTAGTGTTGTCCATCCCTGAAGGGCCCAAATAGTCGGCCAGAGACACTTTGGGAAGAAAACAGATTTCTATGGCAAATCTAGTTTTTAGTTTTTCTGTGTTGGTCACAGGAACACCGGAAGCAGGAAAGAACTATGATTTATTGGTCACTTTCTGCATACTTGTCTGCATACTATGATAGCTATTTTCAAATAAATGATCCCATTCAGTCCTCAGATAATATTATCTCCACTCTGGGCCACCTCTAAGATTTGTGGGGCTGGGAGCAGCAATACTAATGGAGGCACCAAACCATGTTTAACCATGTACAGTTGAAAATCAAGAGAACGAATGGTGGGAACCCCAACACACATGTCCAGGGCCAGTCCATCATCTGCCCAGAACAGCTGTCCCCACCAGAAGGGCCCTACGGGTGTATGAATAAGTGGAATGGTCTACTCAGAAGGGAAAGTCCTCCATGCCCTGGAACCAGGCCAGGGCAATTTGGGCAGAAACCTCTGGAGTTTTGTGTGCCTAGAGCAGAGGACATGCTCCCTTGGCCCCTGGTACCCTCTTGCTCGCTGGGGAGGGATGTGACAGGAAGAGACAGGGATTAGGATCGTTGGAAGCACTAGACCAAGAGAAGGGGCCCCTTGGCCTGGTTAGGGTGCTCTACACCCATTTTTTTAAAGTCATAAACTAACCAACATTTAGTGTATTACGTATCTGTTGCTGTGTAATAAATACACTCCCCCTGACACTGAGTGACTTAATGCATGCGACCAACATTCATCATATCAAAGTTTCTGTGGTTAGGAATCTGAGCCTGGCTTAGCTGGGCCTGAAGGTGCAGGGTCTCTGACAGGCTGTGATCAGGATATCAAATGATGGTGGCACCTACGTCTAAGCTCACTCACAAGGTTGTTGGCAGGATTCAGTACCTCACAGGATATTGGACTGAGAGCCTCCCTTTCTTACCACGTGGACCTCTGCAAGGGGCAGCTGCATCAGAGCAAGCAAAGGAGAGGGAAGAGGGAGAACCCTGAAGACAGAAGTCACAGTCTTTCACTGAATCTCAGAATGACATTCCATCAATTATTGCCTTATGAGGTTCATTAGAAGCAAGTCAGTAGGTCCATCCCACCTTAAGGGCAGGTGCTTGCACATGGGTGTGGTTACCAGGAGGCAGCGGCCACCGGAAGCCACCTTCAGAGCTGTCTATTGCAGTCAGGTGAAGCGATTTATATGCTCAAGTTCCTACAAGTAGTATGGGATCAAGTCAGGCTTCACACCCAAGTCTGACCCTAAGAGCTACACACTTTTTACCAACACCACACCCAGCCCAACATCCTTTCAATTTCATTGCTGGACTCAAAAGAAAAATGAAAAAAGTATAATATGAGGAGAGGGTGGGGAGGAAGAGGATAGCGAGAGCAGCAGGGAGGTGTGTTCATGGATCTAATGTCCAGCCTGAGGCTGCTTGGTCAGATGTAGCAATGTCCACGGCACGGCTCCTGGCTCAGAATAAGACTTAAATATCCAGAAGCCATAGCTTATCTTCCATTCTCTTAAAGGGATAAGAGTTTACAAAGTTTCCACCAGTAGAGAGATGATGTTTGTCATGTTTGACACTTTAATATCAAAGCACCAAAGAACATGACCACAGAGGCCTTTTAAAATTGACATAAAGAAGCCTCTCACATACTATTAAGAGCAAAAGGTACAAAAAAGCATATCAAGTGTGAGCCTACTTGTGTAAATGAGAAGATCTTTGTGTGCGTATATGCTGACACAACCATATAATTTTTCTAGAAAATATCAATAGTAGTTCCTAGAGGGAAAAAGAGTTTGGTGGTAGATCTTTGCTTTTAAATTAAAAAATATTGAATATTGAATATTTTACCATGTTTATGTATTGCTATCTTTTTAATTGAGAAATAAATAGGAGAGAAAAGAAAAAGAAAAAAGAAAAACAAGCAAACATTTCAGATCTATGGGGAAGTAGAGTTACCATGAGAGCACCCCTGAAGTCCAAAGTGCTGGACTGAATCCTCCTGGGGGCTGGAAGGGGTTCCATAGTGTTTCTGTGTCAAGAACTCATACGATGCTCCAAATCTCTTTGAAACATTCCTCTCTGCACTACTGTATTAGTCTGGTTTCTCCAGGGAAAAAGAATCACTTATTATGTATCTGTAATAAATTAAGGATCTGTTATAAGCAATTGGCTGACATGATCATGGAGGCTGAGAGCGAAGTCCCGGGACATGCAGTCAGCAAACTGGAAACCTAAGGGATCTGACGCTGCATTTCCAGTCCTTGCCCGAATATGAAGTCAGAAGACTGATGCTCCAGCTCAAAGAAAGTCAGACAGAAAGGGAGAATTTTCTCCCCCTCTTTGCCTTTTTGCTCTATTTAGGCCTTCACTGGATTGGAGGAGGCCCACTTACTTTGGGGAGGGGAATGTTGTTTTCAAGATTGAAGTCTATCCTTTTTGTAACAATATTGAAATATTAACCTCATCCAGAAACACTTCCACAGATATACCTAGAAAATATTTAACCAAATATCTGGGCACTCTGTGGCCCAGCTCAGCTGACACATGAAAGTAACTACCAGGCACTCTTCCCTGAAGGGAACATCTAAAGCTGTCTTGGACATCTAAAGGCCACACCTCTGCTTTTAGATGAGCTCATTCATTTGGGGATCTAAAGAGCACTTATCTTGGGCTGAAATCTGTCTCCTAGGGCTCCCTCCCTTGATCTCAGTTCTATTCATAGAACATAGGCAACTCTTGCTGCTCTATAATCTGTTCTTCCCAGCAACCAAAGTCATCTTTAAAGATGTAAATTGGATCATTTCTCTCCTGCTTAAAAAAATAGGAAGACATTTCAAACGCTTTTGGATGACATTCCAGGGTCTGCTGGCCTTCGGGGCACAACCTCACACTTTCCTTCTGCCCTCACTAAGTCTCAGCCATGCTGGCTTTTTGTCTTGTTCCATGAATGTGCCAGGCCCATCCTTGCCTTCAGACTTGCACTTGCTATTCTGTCTGCTGGACGTGCCCTTTGCCTGGAGTAAAACTCAGCTTTTTCTCCTTTTGTGGGTCTCAGCTCAAATATCATCTTTCTGGAGGCCTTTCTCTCACCCCCAAATAAAGTAGCTGCCTCCTTTTAGTCCTGGCCCCAGCCACTTGCTTTCTTCATAGCATTTATTATTATTCAGTATTTATTAAGTTATGTTATATCACATGATATTTGTTTATTTATAGAATACCTCCCACAACTAGATTTTAAGTGCTACGAGGAAAGTAGCTTTGTCTGTTTCTTTTGCTAAGGTAACTTCAACATGGAAAACGCATTACAGATACTTGATGATGATTTAGTAAATTAACTAATGAAATTTATCCTTTTTGTAACTACATTTAAGATTTTATAGATGAGTATCAGGGCTGTCTGGGAGTATTTTCTAGGCTAAACATCCCCAGGCGTCAAATCTTCCTGGTCAGGCTTGGTTTGGAGTGTCTTCTACTTCAGGGAGTCCTCACTAAGAAGTGTTCAAGTTTATTACTTTTCTGATGGGGTGATTGCAGCAGACAAAACATTTCAGATACATCCGAACCACAGAATATAACAGATTTACGTTACTGTCAATTCTTCGTCATCCGGACTTCATATGTAAGAGAGAGGATGCATGATGTCCTCTGGTGTTTTGGCATGTTTTGTGACTTTAAACTTGGCAGTGTCTAAAAATTTAGCAGAGATGCTCTTTAACATTGCAATGGAAGTTTTAGCCGTTGCAATTAGGGAAGAAAAGGCGATCAAGGGTATCCACATACGGCCAGAAGAGATTAAACTTTCATTCTTTGCAGACGACATGATCATATATCTGGAAAACACTAGGGATTCTACTACAAAACTTTTAGAAGTGATCAAGGAATACAGCAATGTCTCAGGCTACAAAATCAACACCCATAAATCTGTAGCCTTTATATATACCAACAACAACTAAGCCGAACAGTCAAGGACTCTATTTCTTTCACAGTAGTGCCAAAGAAGATGAAATATTTGGGAGTATACCTAACAAAGAACATGAAAGATCTCTACAAAGAGTTTTCCTTTTGAAGAGAATATTTTTCTCACACAATATAGAAATCTAAAGAAAGATAATAAACTTTTCCATAACATTGTAAACATTTTGGATTTATTATAGTCTCTCTCTCTCTCTTTCTCTCTCTTTCTCGTCATGTATTTAAGAAGTGAGATAGATATAGATATATTTAAACTAAGATGTGCTTTGTTGAAAATGATTATCTCTGAGGAAGTTAGGAGCATGGATGTTTGGATTTAAAATGTGGTATTTTACTAGATACAATTTTGTGCTATTGCAATAAGAATGTATTATTTTGTAATATGAACATGTAAATTTTAACATCCATCTATGCATGTCATAAATATATATCTTGATGATAATTTCAATAGTTTTATAATATTCACTTAGATAAATATAACATAAATTGCTTAACTTTATTGAGAAACAGGCTGCTGAATCTTTAAAAAATATAAACCACTTGTCATGCACACTTTTGTGTGTGTGCATATATATATCTGTTCCTTTGTTGCTATGGAGCAAGTTCTCCATGTCAAATGACAGTGTCCCACTTGGTGCTTGAACACACATTTTGTTGACTGTTCTCCCACATAGTATTACCAATTTTTTTTCTAACACCTAACCATAGGTGTCAGCACATTGTTACTAATTTGTGTTTGGTTTCTCCGAAATGTTATTGATTCTCTCACCTCTGGACCAGGAAACTGAATTTATATAACCAAGAGATGACATAGGTTGAAATCTGTCTTCAATAATCTTTGTTTCACAAAACATATAGCATTATCTTAATGAGTAGAGCTAGTCTCTAAACAGGCGTCCTCAAACTTTTTAAACAGGGGGCCAATTCACTGTCCCTCAGACCGTTGGAGGGCCGGAATATAGTTTAAAAAAAACAAACAACAACAACAAAAAAAACTATGAACAAATTCCTATGCACACTGCACATATCTTATTTTGAAGTAAAAAAACAAAATGGGAACAAATACAATCACACCGCCTCATGTGTCCCACGGACTGCAGTTTGAGGACCCCTGCTCTAAAACGATGCTCTATCCAGGCTGCTACATGTAACAGCAATTCCTACTATGTAAACTTCCTGGTTTAGCAGACAAAAACAGTATCTTTCAAATTTTATGGCCAATCTTAGGTGTGTCCCTTACTGGGTGATTTGAGCCTGGGAGATATGTTACATCATTAGATGGGGAAAGAAAGTTAAGTTAAATCACATCTATAAGGTGTCTACCACAATGCCAGGAGGTAGATAGTGTGGAAAGCAATATTTTGGCCAAATAACTTCTTTAGGAAATATTTGATTAAGAAAAGACAGATTATTTTCTTGATTAAGAAAAGACAGATTATCATCTAGGATATATAGTTAAAAACTAAATAGGCTAAAGTTACAGTTTATATGTCGTTGGGTTTTTTTATATATCTGTTGTAAACTTAGGTTTTTAACTTTTGGTCAAATGTAGTCCTTGTGGTTCAGCTAATTGCAAATGTATCGAGAAATAAAAGTAAACTTTCCTCTTTTACTTTGCTTGATGGAAATGGATAACATCTTACTCTCAGTTTCCTGTGTGGAAAAACAACAGGTGAAATGCCTACGTATAAAAATGGTTTGAGTTTTGTTCAGTGTTTAACATCAATGGTAGGTAGTATGTTGGTAGTATTTTTTCTTTTAAAATGCACCAGCACATGGATATATATCAGGTAGCTTATATTTAATAGGTAAAAGAGAAAGAGAAGACATAAAAGATTGTACAATTGTGGAAGAGAAGAATGAAGGGTTTCAGAGTGAGGAGGGGAAGGGAAGATAAGACGTATCACCTGATGCCATGAACTCTGAAAACGCAGGAGTCTACTCACTAGCTACAGCCTTGTGCTAAAGTTCTTTGGAAATACTTTAGGTGCTATGACTGCTGTTTGACTAAGTGCATGCTTTATAGGAATCCTTTCACGAGATTCCCAAATCTAACTCACAGATGAGCTCAAGGATAGAGTTAAACCAATTCTGAATATCTTTTATTTTGAATTTCACTTTAAGATAAATTTATCAAATTACTTCATTTTAACTGACAAGGAAAGAATATTTTACACTATTGTCTGTTAACCTAAATAACAAACAGAGAGACCCTCTGAAAGAAAAGATATTTATTTGAGAATAAAGCATTGGAATGGGAATACACATGACATAGTAAACTATGTTTGTATTTAGGTAGAAGACAGAGCTTTGTAAAGGAAAAAATAGGGAGGGTTGTATAATAGTTCTGAAATAATTATCTTTGGCTACAATGATCAATAACCATGGTGATGCCAGTTTGAGGTTGGACAGGCAGTTGCTGCACAGATGTCCTTGTGAGAGATTTTTGTGTAGAGTATTTTTTGCGTTTCAGCTCCATGTGAATGATGCACCTCAAATGTAGCCTAACAAGCAGGAAGGGAGGGGAACACGATGTGAGGTGTCAGCACCCCCCCTGGGTGAAGGGCTCAACTACAAGTTGGACTTTACCTTAGAAGTGAAATCTAAAAATGTGTACCCTCCTAGGACTTTGAAATTAAAAAATAAACAAGTCTTGTGAGTCAATGTGCAGTGGCCTTTGTGCAAGCTTGTGGTTTTTGTAGGATCTTTTGTTATCAGGTGTACAGTGCGGGATCCTGTCTCTATGGCTTTCCTCACCTCTGTTTGTCAGATTTTTAGTTTTATTTTTTAACATTAGTGGCTCTATTTTCATTTTGACAACTCTTGCAAACCAGCAGGAGGAGGGGGAGATAACCTGAGTGGAAACACTGGGAAATGAAGACGAGAGACAGGAAGGACACCAAGCACACAGGGACAACAGGCAGGACCGGGTGGGGAGGTCCGTCTGCAACCAGCGGGCCCACCTGTGGAAGCGGCTTTATTTATAAAGTATCTTCAACAAGGTGAATCTTCACACCTGGGGTAGGGATTCACTAGGAGGAAAAGCTGTTCCCACAGACAACTTCCAGAATTCTATCTTTACTGCCTTCTCATGTCTTAAACATCCTTTGGCTTCATCCCGTGCTCGTTCTTACAATAAAACATGTCCGGCATCCCCTTGTGGACGCTTTTCTTCTGGCTTTCCTAAGCCATGGCCTGTCTTGTCCCCTCCGTTTGGCTATAAAATCAAGCAGGTTAACTTTATGAAACTATTTTTTCTCCTGAGCAAAGTGGCATCACTTTTATCTCCTGTTCTTTGTCTTCTTTGAATTAATTTCCTGAATGGTGTAGGATTCACTGCACAAAAAAATCTTGTAATGAAAGACTTTTGTGTCCTGGTTTGTGATTTATAATTTGTTTCACCAAGTATAAAACTCAAAAGTATAAATGTCAAGAGCTAACTGATACAGCTTAATGGGTTACTTCCAATTTTGATGTCAGTCTATTAACCTACTGGCCAAAAGGGCATTGTAGAGTATTAGTTTGCCTCTGGTTTTGGAGTCCTCTATGATTTCTTTCTTAATAATGTTCACAGTAGTGGGCCATTAAAGTTTTTTGCTTCAGTTCACATTCTCATTACCCCCAAACCTACAAAATCCAATAGGAAAGTATAGTGTTGGTTCAAAGTTTGGATCTATGTATTTTGGCAGAAACAGAGTGTTCTCCTGTGCCATCTCGTGTTTTTGTACTTTTGCATTTTTACAAAATGACAGGGATATCTTACTAATTAAATGAAATTTTTTTTACTGTGTTGAGTGTTTTTCTACGGAAACTAAGGGTTTTAATAATTAGAAGACAATAATTATGTATTCTGTGCATTTATTTAATGTGACTATTACATTTACTAGTACTTTCATATGTATAATTATTTATAATCTGCTTTTATATACATCTTATTTTCCTTAAATATATATTTCAACTCTATAAAGAGGTAGAAGTAATCATTTCATTTTGCCTTGAAGAAACAGAAGTCTAAGACTTATTATCTGAGATTCTTTCACTTCCAGTTGTCTAAAATTTTGTTAAACTTAGTTGACAGCAAGAAGCAGCGTATGGTCTTCCTGCTTATAAAATACAGGATTGTTTGTCTTCAGATATTTGAATCCAGGTGCATAAAAAAGTTCTCAGCAGGTCCCTCACCTCTGACCTCCTCTTTCGTCTCCAGTGGCTTCATTCTCAGACAAAGGTGTAAAGGGGATATCAAGGTTTATAATTCACTAATAAACAATGCTGGGACAAAGAAAGTGCATCTTTCCCTATGCTCCCTAAAAAAGTCTGGGTTTATCTGATGAGCATGCTTTTTTTTTTCTTTTTCTTTTTCTTTTTTATTTCAGATTAATATGAAAGTACAAATGATTAGGCTACACTTGGCCATTCAAAGCAATGGCTGTGATCAGACCTTGAATGTATATGCTCAATGGCTGTGACCAGACCTGGAATGATACACTCAAATGTTTATACCTGGAGCTCAGGGATTGAGGCAAAGAACAGACTGAGGGGAAGAGGTTTCTGCCGTGTAAGCAGATATGTGGAGAGGGTTGGAGGCAAAACACCAGGGAGCACCAAAGGTGTGACAGGACTGTCCAAATCTCATTCCTGGTTTTCTGAGTTCCATGTTATACTCTTTTAATCTTCCACTGGATCCATTCTAAAATAATATGATTTGAGAATATTCAACTTAAGGAAATCCTTTCCTGTTTATACTCTGAAAGAACAAGCATATTCTAGTAGCCTGAGAGAACACATTAGGAATCTCAGCAAATGAATAAAGTGTCATCTTTACAAAAAACAAAAAGAAAAAGAGCAAAATTTCTGGTTTGACCTTTCACCTAATGCCATCATTACTTCCAACTTTTTAAAAATTTTTTTACTACTTTTATTTTTTGAGCTGTTGATATTACTAGATAAATCTTTCAAACAATGACTACTCTCCGTTATCAGTAGATAGGTACTACTGTAGATGAAAGTAAAACCTCTCCATTACCCTGCACATGGTCATGTGTTAAACATGTTGTTTTACTTGTTTGTCTCCCTTATCTACTCTGAGTACCTCAAGGATCTAAATCATCTTAGGTTTCCCAGTTTAATTGTCCGAGCACATAATTATACTTGTTGTCAATAACAAACATATAGTAACAATAATAGCATGAATGTTATTGAATGAGTCAAACTGAAAAGCACTTAGACACAAAGAAAAGCAAACAAATGAGAAAGTGTATGTTTATGTGGTGAAGGGGATACTTAAGAGACCTAAGAATGAGAAAAGAAGGGCATTTCCTCATGGTAGAAGAACAGTGCTTAAACCAGTGGTTCTCAACATGTGGGAACTGTGTTAAAGGGCCGCAGCATTAGGAAGAACCACTGGCTTAAACCAATATATTTTCAATGTGGGAAATAATTAACTCTAAATAAAAGAGTGAAGAGATGAGAAGTCTTCAAATTCAAAATCTAGAAAATATGAAGGTACAAATTAATTCTTATTTTCTTACTTAAAGGCCTCTACCCTGTCAAACTTGATATTATCAGTTGTTAACATGTAAACATTCTCAATATTTTCTGTACTTATGACATATTTAGAGAACTTTATATTTCACACTTCTATAAATTTATCTAACTTTATCTTTATAATAACTCTGTAAGTTAAATTACTATTGTACTTATTTTAAAGATGAAGAAAGTGAAGCTAGGAAAGATAACATGAATTCCCATAGCCACTGAGAAGTTACAAGGTGATAACTCCAAGTCCCATAGCTTTTTATGAAAATTTTACTTTTTCACAGTTTTATGAGAAATTGCTATTATAATTTTTCATAAGGTAAGAAGCACAGTGAATAAGAACATAAAAGGTCATAAAAGACATGTTAGAATAATTTGTATATTTTAGTTTTTTCCAAAAATGTTAAAATTTTTACATTATTCTTGAAACTATGCTTAAAATAATAGTTTTTTACTACAATTTAATTTTTCAATTACCAATTTTTTTAGGCATTTATAATTTGTATTTACATGAAAACTTGAACTCATGGACCCAAATTTCTGGTGTATTTTTGGTTTGTATACTACCAGATTTCAAATTTATAAAGACTCACAGTCTGTTAAAACCATACAAATCAATTTTAGTTCTTCATATTGCAAAAGTAAATGTAAACAATATCTATGAATATAAATTTTTAAATGCAAGAAGCTAATTTGAGCAGCAAATATCAAGATAATTGGATGTATTATAGACCAGCTGGAAGTGCAAAGAATACTTCCCCTTAATATTGGTTCTTCTGTAGATCAATACCAGTTCCAAATGTAGTAAAAGGCAGACAAGATTTAACAGAGTCTAAATTATTAAGGCTAGTGCACTGTTGCTAGAAAGTTCATTAACAATTTCATCAATACAACGTGGTTTACGGACATTAGTAAGAGCTTCGTGGAACATTTTAAAACAGAATGAGATATCTCAATGGACTGATCTTAGTGGAAAAAATTTAATTAGGAAAGAATAATTGCATTAGTTAAATAGAACTTTTAATTGAAAACCTGTTGGCATTTTCTAACATGCTTTGCAGCTGTCCCTTTAATCATTTATATTTAAAAAGTGAAGAGTTTCTCTATGTGATGTTTGAACAATATCTACATGTCTTAGAATTTGTATATAAACATTTAAAAGAGTTTGGGAAGTGTAGCAGTAAAACAAATAGAATTTTCTGCTTGGGAAATAGTGCATTCTAAAGACAGTTTAGAAAGAAAAATATATAGAAAGTATTTATGATAAATAAACATTATTCTTGGAAATGCAAAATAATCATCTCCTAAATCGATGACAATTGTAACTTTAAACCTCCATGGGCTGAATTTCATTCTTTATAAAGCTCTGAAAGCTTACAGGGAAATAATACTGTTTATAAAATTATCTTGTTAAATGTTGTTAAAGAAAATAACATCCAGCAAGAGTTTTTGAAAAATTGAAAGCCCCAAATTCTGTCATATAGACATATTGAGCCAATGAAAACTCTTGTTGTCAAAATTAACATCAGCCATATTTTAGGCTGTATTTTCCTGGTTGTTGTTCAAAATAAGCTAATTATCAGACACTCTTTTTTTGGTAGCTTTCAGCTATAGCCAGAAAGCATTGATTTGGAGAGACATAGACATTTATTCCAATTCTCAAACTTAAAGGAACACTAAACAAATGGATCTGTTAATTATTCATGGACTGGGGGACCCAAGCCATTTCTTATCTGAGTTCCAGAAACCACTAGCATCCGATCCTGTCTCCTTCACCTAATTTTCAGGACATTGCTGAATTTAAATTTCCTTCCTAACTAGTCAATTTGCCTCTTTCTTTTGTCCCTCATGGATACTCAAGACCATACACAAAGAGTCAAAAATCTATAGTATTGTTAAAGAGTCAAATCTATAGTATTTTTAAAGGTCTTTTTTCGTGTGCTTCCTTGAAATCTTCTTTTATTCAACTAATCTGAGATACAAGAATCTCTCTCGTTAGTTCAAAAATATGAATTATAGGCATATTCACATTTTCACTGTGTTACAGGAGGCAAAAGAAGGTAAGATACTGGGATATTAGTGAATGACTTTGGGTATAGAAGAATGAATTTTAGTTTTCCTCTTCAGAGTATGAGGAGGTCAGGTCGATTTTAATGTCTGTGAGCAGATTCACAGTGGTGAAGCTAAAATAACAAAGAAGAGATTATAATACAAATATCAGCAGTTCTGTTGGTTCAGGTGGGAATTGGGTAGAGTATAAACACGGGTAATGGCTGAAGAAAAGTGACCTTTGGTTTCTACTAATTTGCAAGAAACATTGATACAAATATTTATTAAATAAGCATACAAAGCATAAAGAATTATGGGATAAGACATACAAAAGAGTATTATAGTTGTACTTCAAAAGCCAGTATAAAACTAGAATAAAATATTAAATTTCTGGTAATATAAATATAAACCCCAGGACTTACTAAAGTCTGCCATTTTCAATCCTCTACTTACACACTTGAAGAAACTGAATACTAGAAAAAACATCAGAGTCAGAGTTGTCTAGGTTTATACTGCTGGCGTGGATTTATCTGTCCAAGAGCAGTCCTTCATTTAATAATAAATACAGGACACTGTAATATTTTTTTTACCACTTTTCTTTATTCTTCAATTCTCAATTTTTCAGCAACTTGTAAGTATTCAGGGTTTCTTTTTTAATTTGAGCTCTGACTTCAACTGAATTGTGGCATCACATATATACCCATTTATAGGGGTCAAATTATTATATGATACTTTCCTTCCTGCTGCTTCTTCTAGAACCTGATCTGCTTTTTCTAACAGCATGAGGCCTGTTCTGTCATTTAGGCTAACAGTGGGTGCAGAGGGTTGAGGCATTATACTTTCTAAACTGGTTCCTTGTTTTGGAGAGTATCCATCTGAAGAGATTACCGCTCTTCTGGTGATCATCACCATCATCGTCCAACACCTGCCTGTGTACCATGTGCCAGGATTTGTGCAAACTGCTTCATGTATTATCTTATGCCGTCTGTGCAGTTCACGCAGCTGCTGTTAAAGAACTCTGTTTCAGACTAGTACAAAGAGCCAGCAACAGAGGAAGCATAATGGCAGCTGCAGCGTAACTGGGAGAATTGTCTCTGACAATTGGCTCCCAGTGGGGTCTGAGGGCATTTCTTTATCAGTCCCTCGGTTCAGCTCGTAGCCACCGTGCACCTGCTCTATGCTGGGCAGAGTGCTGGGTGCAGTGTGCCAGCCGAATGAATGAACATCAGCCTTTCTTCCACGTGTGACCCTCTCACCCTTGCCCAGAAAGGTGGATGATTTAGGATTGTGCTGACTGTGCAAGGGAAGTCTGGCCGTCAGGATCCACGCCTTTGCTGATGAACATTAATATCTGTTTCTGTATCTGCATCTTCTAGTTGAAAAAGGAACATTTATAATTTTTGTTTGCTTTTCCCAGAACTCTCTGGCCTTTTAAGTTTATATTTCCAAAAAGGAAAAGATACAACAGATTATTATTTTTTACTTCCAATTATACAATGAGAACACAAGCCAAAGAGATTTAAAATTTTTTTGATTATTTACTTTAGTTAAAAGGTCAAGTCAATGAAAGAGCCAGTATTCATAAACTTAGATTCCATTTACATACACCTATCAGACCATACAGCTCTTTTGCTGTGCACTGTGCTTCAGATGGGAGTTCAGAAATGAGCAAAATCTAAGATGTGGGAGTTCCAGAATGGATCTGCCACCTGCCAGCTAACATGGAGATCTCAAAGGGGACCTGCCTGCACTTATTTAATAGAAAGATAAATGTGCTCAAGGAACTGTTACTATAAATTCATTTAGAAACAGGGCAGAGGCTGTACTCACATTCCTCCCAGGTCTGAGCAGCTGACAGATTTGGTTCACTGTACCTCTGGGAGGTAATACATTCTGGTTAGATGGCAAAGTGTGATTGTTATTCAGAGCTCCCAAACACCTGTTTCTTTTATTGTTTAAATGAACTTTTTGGTTGAATTCAACTATTTATAGAAAATGTTCCTCTGAAGTTAACCATGGGTGAAGCAGTGAATGTATCAATTCTGTGCAGGCCATTAGAAAGACAGACATTTTTATTATCCAAAAGATACTTGTGGTTTAAAAAGGTGCAAAATTATAGTTCCATTAAAATGATTAATAGAACGTTCAAGGAAGAAAGATACGGAGAAGTAATGCTTGATTCAGGATTCTAGGTGGTCCTAGGATGAAATGAAACCTCTGGACCATCTTCCCAGAAAAATGCAATCACTCTTTTCTTCCTAGTAGCTGTACTAGAGTAAAATTGACACATTATAAATTTCTGATTTTCAATTGTACAATTTTATCAGTTTTAGTGTATGCATACACTCCACTATAATCAAGATATGAACATATTGAACATATCAGTCAAGATATGATCATATAAACATAGGACTCTGAGAAGCCGAGGCAGGAGGGACCCTTGAGTTCAGGATTTCCAGACCAGCCTGAGCAAGACTGAGACCTCATCTCTACTAAAAATAGAAAAATTAGCTGTGCATCATGCTGGGTGCTTGTGGTTCCTGCTACTCTGGGAGGCTGACGCAAGAGGATCATTTGAGCTCCAGAGTCTGAGGTGGCTGTGAGTTAAGATGGTGCCACAGCTCTCTGCCCAGGGCTACAGATGGAGACTTTCTTAAATAGAAAAACAGAGATATGACCATATACCACAGTCACCCTGTAAGAGTGCTTACATGTAGATGTAAAATGATTGCATGTAACATTAGAAGCATTTGTCACTCAGACTCTGCAGAATGAAAAATGTCTCAAGCAATGATTTGTTATTATATATCACCACAAATATAATCCTACTTGGCACAAAGAAAAAAATAAGTTGAAGAAGGCTACGTTCTGAGTTTTCCCAGTCTAAATTCAGTGGGAGCATGCAAAAGCCACACCATCTTGGAGACAGAGCATTCCAAAAGAATGCTTCCTCTTCAAAAGAAAGAATACATATTTTTGGTGCATTTTTACTAAGAGAAAATTTTAATATACCAGAGAAATGTCGTACAATAATGTACTCTTCCATGGTTGTATGTAGTTCAGAATTGTTTCTGTTTCCTTCATGCTTCATACAAATAAAAGTTATGTTTTAATTTTTTTGTAACACCTAGAACATGTATTTTGGAACTCTACCAAGGAAAGATTTAACATGAAAGTGATCAGAAACAGAAATTAGCATATGCATGAGCATGGGTCTGATAGCTTGGTAATTACTGCTCAGTACCAGTTTCTTCTGTGAATGAAATCTAAGTACTTATACAAAAAATATTTTAACTAGTCACAAAATCCATTGTTACTCCTGCTTTTCTATACTGGGAAATATTTTAATTATATATATATATATTTTTTTTAGTAGAATAAAAATATTAAACAATGTTAATTTTTATTATTTGAAACTTTTGAGAGCATCTCATTTCTCTGATTTTGAATTATTTAAAGATGTGTAGCTTGTGTTTTTATCTTTGATTTTCTTAGGGCAAGTTTCAGAAATAGGAATTAGTGGGTTAAAAAGTATAGATATTTTGAAGATTCCTTTGAGTTGTATATTGAAAACTTACCTTTTATCTTCCTTCTACTGATGTTTGAAAGTGCTCATTTCCATGGACCCTTGTTGACAATGATATATTTTAAAAATTCAAAATATATCTTTCGTATTTTGATAACAATTTCTGTGACCACCTGTGTGATATATGAAATAAGCCATCTGAATGTTAACTCAGGCCAAAGACAAATATCAGTCTGATCTCCAGGCTCATGATGAGCCCTGTGTAACTACACTTCTGTCACTTTCACCATGCAGCCATCAGAGTATGTGAAAGTAGTCAGCTGATATTTAGAAAATGACAGCTCTGAATCTGGATTATATTCCCCAGACACTTATGAACTATGAACTACTATTATTATGTTCTGTCACTGTATTGTGCTCTTAGCCATCTTGCATGTTATGTGGTAAGGCTCCACAGTTTCCATTTGCTTGAAAGCTACTGTATACACTCATTTGCCATGGTACTGTGGCAAATACTATAATCTGCAGGCTTCTTATTCATTTTGGAATTCATTTCACAGCTCACTAATTATGTGAACAAGGAGAGAAAGTATATGCTTTTATTCCAAAACATGTCAAGCAGATGGCCAAAGTTCATTACCACCAGTCCTGTCTGTGTGGCCCTCCTCTGTAGGTAGCAAGCCTGGCGTGGATCCGTCAAACACAATGTGAGGGTCCATGTAACACAGCACTCAATGGTTGGTAAACCCCTGTTTTATTATGACTTGTAAACATTTTATTTTTTATTATCATCCTCTAAAGTGATTGATCATTTGAGCAGGTGCAAACACGGTAGAATTCATATTTGTTTTACTTGAGAAGCTAAATGAATTTTTATTCATATGGAAATTTGGGAGAAAAGAAACAACACAAAAGATTAAACTTAGTTTCTTGAAAAGAAACTAATACGTGTATTGAGATTCAAAACTGTAGCATCTTTTCTGAGATGGAACCTTTTAAAAATTTGAGTTGAAGAAAAGATCAGGCTTTATATCTTTTTAAAGTTACATGATGAAAGCAGTTAAAGAGTTTAAACTTTTTAAGTAAATCTCCTTTAAAATCTTTTCTTCCCATATGAGGAATCTGTTTACTTTTTATTTTCATACACAGTGTGTGAATAATGTGTCCATTCAACATACTAGCAATTGTATTCATTGTGTGTGTACGTGTGTGCACACGTGTGTGTGGTGAGACATTGCAAGATAGAAAGTGACAAAATGGAAATAAAGAATGCCTTCATGTATTTCCTATAATAGCAGAAATATTACCGTATGTAACTGGAAAGGGAACCTGTATCGAATGTTCTAAGGGAGCTGACGCAGTAATTGGATAACAATGTCATATTGAATAGAATGAGAGCATGTTACAGATAATGTTTTCTCTCTCCACATCCAGGCCACTTCCAACAATTTCACACATGGCCCTGACTCTCTGCGTTTCCCTCTCTCTGATCTTTCAGACTGATGCGGCTCTAATGTACGATGCTGTGCACGTGGTGTCTGTGGCTGTCCAGCAGTTTCCCCAGATGACGGTCAGTTCCTTGCAGTGTAATCGGCATAAACCTTGGCGCTTCGGGACCCGCTTTATGAGTCTAATTAAAGAGGTATGTTAAGAGAAACACATCTGCCTTGTTCCTTTGGCCTCAAGTTGATTGAAGTGAGATTATTGAAGTTTTCCTATCAGGTGACCTTTAACTTTTATCTTGGAACTAAACTTCCCTTCTTCCCCTACCTAAGCAAAATTAAACCCAGCCCTGGCCAAACTGCAACAAAAAGAATAGCCGGGCGTTATGGCAGGCACCTGTAGTCCCAGCTACTTGGGAGGCTGAGGCAAGAGAATCACCTAAAACCAGGAGTTGGAGGTTGCTGTGAGCTGTGATGTCATATCACTCTACCAAAGGTGATAAAGTGAGACTCTGTCTCTATAAAAAAAAAAATAATAATAATATTTTCACTAAATAATATCAAATAACAGGGAACGGGAATTTCATTATAAATAAATGGTATATCCATCAAAGTTTCTATGATGTTGCTAACACCTGTGAAAACTAGATTTATGATATTGTTAACTCTTGTTTTCTGAATATTTACATGTTGCTTTTCATTTATATGGAGATACAGATGCTTAAACAGTGTTTATATTTTAGGCAATAAAATAGGAAATGTATGTTTAACAGCAGTGTCATTTGTGCTACACTAAAATGATACCTAATTTGTGAGGCTTAAATTGTAGTTAGTTAGATGAGTGGTTCCTCGGTTTTAATTACATTAAAAATTAACATAGTAGAGAATGTATAGATTCATCAAAGTGCAAAGTTTACTTCCTTGCATAATGCAACCATTCTTATTACTATATATCATTTTTGATTAGGTTAATTATAATTATAAACCAAGCATGTCCATAGTAAGAAAAAAAGGAAAATTCTCAATGATTACACACATATATAGACACATATATATATTCATATGTATTTTCTTTTTATTTTTCCTGTCATGAAGGAAAGTCCTTTGTTCATGTAGGAAACTGTTCATAGATGAAAATTTAACTGAACCTTAATTCTTGCTATGAAATGTCACAGGTATAAACGTATACCATATAAGATTATCATGAATAACTTAAATTATCAGTTCATTTTATAATAAATTACTCAAAAGGAAAATACAAGCACAGATAAGGTCATTATTAAGAATCTTTAGATCCTTGGGAAAGAATTATACATTTTCCTCATCTAATTTTTTGTCACACTACAGATAAGTAAATTAATACTTTCAGAAAAATATGCAGCTTCTTAGTTGCCCCACATCATTAACATTGACCTCTGGGATTAAACTGAGCATTATAGAGGTATGAACACAGTCTACAGGCCAGGCTAGTTGAAGAATCGATTTTTCTGAATTTAGCGCTTGAGCATTGAGGCCATGACATGTGTCAAGCAGCCCTCACAGAAGCAGTTGTTTGGACTCCCCATTGTATTCACTGTAAGGTGTAATTGAGAACCTTGTCCACTAAATCACGGTGTCCCCGTATGAGGACCAACAGGAGAAATTACTCTCAGGTCTCTGTACCAGGAAAAGCTGTTTCTCCTGAGCAGCTGGTACATCTTAAATTATAGACCCGTATATT
The DNA here is from genome assembly GCA_963574355.1 of Loris lydekkerianus. NCBI lineage: Eukaryota > Metazoa > Chordata > Mammalia > Primates > Lorisidae > Loris > Loris lydekkerianus. Next base: position 63,684 of record CAUYPK010024840.1, read on the forward strand.
GTCTTCCATCATATTTTCTTGTTTTCTTTGGTGGTTCAGAGGTGCAGAATTGAATTTGTAATACAGTTAGGAGTTGTACAGTTCAACCTGGTGCACGTTTTTAATGCCCCTCTAGCCCAGATTTGTTCCGCTGTTCTACACTTCTGTTCTTGTGCTTCTTGATCCTTTTGTCGATTTTTATACTATTATGTAATTTTGTTAGCAACCTGAAATGTTTTTCTTTAGAAAAAGTGGAGTTAAAAATAAGTTTTCCTCCTTTTCAGAGACCCGTTAACACATCTTTAACTTTAGAGAAAGAATGTTGTAATATATACATAGAGATACATGGATATCGTATTTCTATTTCATGTATAATTTATTAACTTAAAACTTTTTTGGAATCTCTTCATCTAAGTACCTCAAAACACACAGAGTCTGAGAAATAGAGGCATAATGATATAATTTGTTATCCTTATTGAAATGTTTCCCTTCATCTACTGGGACTTACTTCTTTTGGGTCTCAGTATATATTACTTTAAATGTTAATGTTATCAGTGTACATTCTGAGATTTTAAATTTTCATATGGAACTATTTCTTCAAACAAGCTATTGCCAAATGACACATAATGGAAAACATATATTTTGGCTATGTAACTATTAGAATGAGAAAACTTTTATTTATTTATTTTTTGAAACAGAGTCTCAAGCTGTCACCCTGGATAGAGTGTTGTGCTTTCACAGCTCACAGCAACCTCCAACCCTTGGGCTTAAGTTATTCTCTTGCCTCAGCCTCTCAAACAGCTGGGACTACAGGTGCCTACTACAGTGCCTGGCTATTTATTTATTTTTTTTTTTTGGTGGTCGTTGTTGCAGTTGCCATTGTTTAGCTGGCCTGGGCAGGGTTTGAACCTGCCAGCTTCTGTGTTTGTGGCCCATGCTGTAACCACTGTGCTATGGGAGCTGAGCAGAGAAAACTTCTTATATTTAAAAAAGTCCAGATATTTTCTTACCTTTAAGAGATAACAGTGTTATATAACTAGATTATTATTTTCCCATCTCCTTGTAAATGGAGAGCTTCTTTCACCGGAAGTATAGCTTGATATGAAACAATTATAACTGTATTCATGTTGTAACTGTAAGTAGTAAAATAATAAGTTAATTATTCTAGGGCAAATGTTTGTAATTGAAGTGGTATAACATAGGTTTTCCTGGCTTCATTTTCTTTCATTGCCATGTATTTCTTTCCATATTATTATAAATTTAGAAGTAGTATTTTAATCACAGTATTTCTATCTATAAACTCCAGTGAGATATTATCTATATCTCAACTGCCATAATTAGTGTCTAAATTCTTCTCACTTTGCTAAAAACAGTTCACTATTTGAAACATAATATCAAATTTCTCATAGAAAACTGTTATAACTGGAAAAATGCACTGTATAAAATGAAAAATTTACAGTAAGTTTTATATTGATCTTAGGATAATTTATTCAGAAAAAACATCCTCTAAAATGAAGGAAAAAATAAAAATATTTTAAAATTAATGAAAAGTAATGAAAATAATTTTCTTATTTTTCTGTGAAGAAAATGTTGCATCTTCTCTTTCACTTATTTAATATTTTTTTTGTTTTTTTTCTGCTTCTACAGGCACACTGGGAAGGCCTCACAGGCAGAATAACTTTCAACAAAACCAATGGCCTACGAACAGATTTTGACTTAGATGTGATCAGTCTCAAGGAAGAAGGTCTGGAAAAGGTACTTAAGGCTTTCAATTTATTTGCTTTAATTATTAAATGAAATATATCCTAAAGAAGAAAGAAATATTCTCTGTTGAAGTAACATTTCCTTGACATTTAGCTTTACTCAGTGATTCTAAAAAATTAATATTTAATTTATTATGTTGAATATAACATCTGACAATTAGGATTCAAGGATAAAGAATATCTTAAGACAATTTAAAATTTTATTTTCATACCAGGTTTTTCTGATACTTTGAAATGTATTTAACTTAATTAGTCTTAAGACTAATTAATTTAATGTAGCAGTTAGAAAATACTTGGTTTAATATGAGTCTTCATATATTCAGCTTACAACCACTTGTGCTTGCACAGAGTTTCCAACTTGCAGAAAGCCATATATGTTTAGGTAAAATATTTGAATTAAAATATACATAGTAAACTGGTATATCCAGGAATGCAACACACTACACTGGATCTATCATACTTGATTCTATTGTTAGGGATTGATATAAAGCACAAGCCAAGCTTAAAGAGTTTGGGGATGTCCGTGCTTCTATTTCAGCCCCTTGCATAACGGCAGGGATGCTCCTTATGTCATTGTACATCCATTTCTGCATTGGATTCAAAATACAACATATCAGAAATTATCTCTGTACTCTAGTGTGGCTTGTAGAAAAGCCTATCACCTAAGGCCAGGAGTTTGAGACCAGATGGGGTAACACAAAGATACCCCATCTCCACAAAGAATAATAATCTTATGCACTTGTAGTTCCAGCTTTTGGGGAGGACTGTTTGAAGCCAGGACTTATAATGAACTATGGTATAACTATAAGTTATAATGAACTATGATCACACCACTAGACTATAGCCTGGGCAACAAAGCAGGACCTTGTCTCAAAAAAAAAAAAAAAAGGCCTGAATATCGTGGTTACCAAGTATATATGATAATCTACCACTCTGATGAGCAAGGAAAAATACATGATGAGTTATGCATGTGTCCTGAAATTCTATAAGTATTTTAAATTCTCTTCTGAAATCTGAAAGTTTGTTATGCTAAATTAGTTACAATAGTATCTATCCTCAAGAGGCTTTTTATTTAGAGTGATCAGATCATACATATTTGTGAATCAACCGTCAAAAGCTGTCTGTAAGCCTTCAAAAGAGCAATGAACAAATATTTCTGATAAAAGATATAATTAGAAAAGAGTCACAGTAGATGGGGAACTTAGAATTAGCCTTGGAATAGTGAGGAATTATTGAATGCTAGAGATCTAGTTATTTCAGAAAGAGATAACAATGTGGGGAAAGACAGAGCATAGGATCTGATGTAATCTTGTTACAGCCCAATCCGTTTCACTGCCCACTGCTCAAGAGGAAGCCAGTGTATTAAGACAGCAGGGATTACAGCAGAGGAAGAACTTAATATCACAGGTGCCTTGCAAGGAAATGAGAAGAAGCTTTCAAGTCCATTTTCCCAAAAATTTGGGAGAAAGGTTTTTGTTTTGTATAGATCGTTTGGTGGACAAAAAGCTTGGCAATTGAGTCTGTTAATTGGCTGGGTTTGGGGTTGAACCATAGAGACGAAAAATTGTCCTTTTTGCCTATTTGGTTCTAGCGTGGGGTTTGCATTGTCCATTTGACTCAGTTTCTTGGTATGGGTCACTGGTCTGGGTGGGTCAGGCATTTCCTAGACTTAGGGTTCACCAGGGTGATGTAATGGCAGCAATGAAGACAGCTAAGACTTTCAGCTCTATGACTCCCAGTAGTAAGCAATATAGGAAAGCAAGTAGGGAACAATGGCTTCATATATATATATCATATATTTTTTGAGACAGAGTCTCACTTTTTCACCTTCAGTAGAGAACCGTGCATCAGAGCTCACAGTAATCTCAAACTCTTGGGCTCGAGTGATTCTCTTGCCTCAGACACTCAAGTAGCTGGGACTACAGGTGTCTGCCACAACACCTGGCTATTTTTAGAGATGGAGTCTTGTTCTTGCTCAGACTGGTCTGGAACCCATGAGCTCAGGCAATCCACCTGCCTTGGCCTCCCAGAATGCTAGGATTGCAGGCGTGAGCCACTATGCCTGGTCCATATATATGTGTGTGTGTGTGTGTGTGTGTGTGTGTGTGTGTGTATACATAAAATGTTATTTAACATAACTATATATATATATATATATTTCCCCTACCACAGTTCCCACCTGTGATCTCTTTTTAATTTTGTGGGCACTTTCATATTGACAGTTAATGAAGGAGAATCCTAAGAATGCTTGCTCAAGCATCTAATGCAGCTATTTTTGTGTAGCACAGTTTGCTAGTTTTTCCAGCTTTTCTCCACACTTCCAAGTGGGAACAGAGATATCCAATAGTCAGGGAGTTAGTGGGCTTTCATGGGGGTCAGTGTTTCAAGAGGGTGAAGAATTTTAGAGTATAGGAGAAGTTAACACTGAAGTCTGAACTTACATGGTTCACCAATGGCAAATCTGGCCCCCTTCATGGCACAATTTAAAACCCTCCAATATATTTATAAATTGTCTTCTTTTTTCTTCAATTAAGTTTACAGTCTGAAAATAAACAAAACCCACCAACAGGAGAATAAATGGAAGTTATTATTCAGAGCTTACTATATAAGCCAATCACTATCACTTGTATTCAGCAGGAATTCAAAGGCAGGCAGGGGAGTGGAAAAGCTTCATAGTGGAAAAAAGGACGGCCTCAGGCGTGATCTGATTGGAGATTATTGGTATGAGAAATCCAGAGGTGGGCTAATTAGAAGCAAGACCCCTTGGGTCATAGGCTGGAGGGCGTATTTGACTTCCTCTGGTTGATCCTCAGTTGGAAGGAGGTAAAAAATAGGGAAACTGGAAATTACAGAATGAATCCCAGTTGTGTGGGTCAGATTGCTGCTGGGGGTGTGGTCTGGCTTCCTGAGATGCTTGCTCCAGAGATTCTTGAGTCCAGATTCTGTTGTTGTACATGGTCAGCCCATTTTCCAATTCTGTGTACAGTTTGTTGGTGGATTACTGAAGTCAGGTGAAGGGGTAAGAAGAAACAGCACAAATAATGAGTCAAGAAAAAGATCCATTTCTTGGGAAATATAAAAATGTCTTCATAACTGACAATAAAATGAGGGTTTTTAAAAAAAAATTCTGTGGTTGTTTGGTTGTGTTTATTAGAATACGTAACCAAGATTTACTTCATCATTGGAAATGGTTTTAACCTTACTTATTCAGTCCTCTGAAGTTTAGTTATGTGTTTAGGAAATACTAGCTTCAAATGGATGGAAATAGACAACTAATGGCATAAGATGTTACAGAAATATTCAGAAGGCTCTTAGAATGTAACTTCAAAAAGCTTCATTTTACAGCAAAAAAGAGTTGGACAGATTTCATACAAAATATGTTTAATATGTTTGGACTGAGCTGATGACACTATATGGTAAGGGTTAATTTCCATTGCAAGATGAGCTACCTAGAGGCTATTTTTGGGAAAGTACCTACCTAAATTTAGAAAAGAATTTTGTATAACAAGCTATAAGGCAATGATGAAATCACTTAATCTTAGCACATGATTGAATTGTTTGTGTGACCTCAATGTATTTCATGTGTTTTTAAGGAAAAAAAAAAAAAAAAAAATCAGTCTCTTTCTATTACACACCTTCTTGGTTATTCAAACAAATTTCTAGTTATTTTTAGAATCTCTGCTTAAGTAGAAGGATACACTTAAATTATTCTCTCATCTTTTCTGTAGCATAAAAGTTTGCTATTTTTTATTTTTTGCTGATACTCTGTACAGAGTGATATTTGTATTAAAATAGACATTGAGAAATAGAATTTTCTGTCTCTTCAGCGGAGAGACTCTAATACATCCTTATTAAAGGAGGCTTTGTGTATTAATATATTAACTTTGAAAAATAATAAGGATAAAACCAATAAATTTATCTGGCCAGAGAGATGCTGAGGTGATCAGAAAAGTGTTCAGGACTATGAAAAATCACACAGAGTGCTTGCCTCAGCATGTTTCTTTCTTTTTTCTTTCTTTCTTTTTTTTTTTTTTTTTTTTTTTTAATAAAATCAGTTTGTAACTTGTATATCCTTAGGGAAATTCTTGAAAAGTAAAATTTAAAAAGAAATATGCAATATGTTTTTCAATTTCTATAAATTAAAAATTTATAAATCATTTATAAATAAATCATTTATAAGTAAATATTTATATAGAATATATAGAAATGATAAATAAATGATATTAGAAATCATATTTATAAATACTATAAAGCAATATAGTCCATATTTACAAAATTTTCAAAAGGTTAAGTTTGTTATAGTTAAAGTGAACCTTCATTTCAACTTTTAACACCTAAACTTTAGATTATTCACTGCTTGCATTTGTACAGAAATACAAATACTGGTTCAGAAACTAGTATCAGTAATCTATAGGTTTCCTGCTGAAAACTCAAATAATTTGATTATATATGCAGAGGATGAGAATTGACAGTGAAACTCTATCTGCAACAGTTTATAGGCACAAGTGTTCCAGATCAGAGTATATTTCAAAGTATTTTTTGAAGAAATTTGCAAAGTATGTATTTTTTTTTAAAGATGGTAATTTCTGTAGAACTCTTTACTACTGATCTTCTCTTGCCTATAAAATCCTGCACTTACTTTCTATGAGAAAGGTGTCTGAATGTTATTTACAATCTTTAAAATTTATCTAAATCTGAAAATTTGCTGTAGATAGGTGAGAGCTATTTTGTTGATAGAATTCCTGATATGTGAGGCATAGCAGTTTTTATCTTTCTTTCTTTGATGGAATTTGATAAATATACCTGGTCCCCATGACAGGAGTGACCTCCAGCTTTCCCAGAAACTGAGATTTCTTTTGCATTCCTGCAGGAAAGCTGTGCTAATGATGGTGTTAAGCTGTAACTTTTGAGTAAGTCAGAATGTATTGTTTGCTTCTCAAAAAGCAGAAATACATTCTGGGCAAGAGCCAAGTATCTTGTCTGTCTTTGGAGATGTTAACCCTTTGATTCCTCCAACTTTCATATAGAATTCATTATAAGGCCCTGTCTCAGAACTATACTGGCCTTGTGTTTATATTTTGCTTGATAACTTTACATTTTCAGGATGGCAAAATATTTAAGGAAGCTATGTATGAATGTTTACATTTAAAAATCACTAGGGTTGCCTTGTTTGAGGACATGCCATATCTTACTTTGGCCCCCCCAAGTTTTTATTTCAGCTCCTGAGTTAATACCAAATATTGGCTTTTTTCTTTTCACTACTAATTTGAATTAAAGTATGTATACAAAAAACTGTAAAAGATTTCAAATCAAATTAAATGTGAATTGTAACTATATTGTTATCTTTAATAAAATGGCCTGTAACTTAAATTATCATATTTGAGAACAATTACTTTATTAAATTTTATTTACAAAATCAGACCCACCACCTAACTCTTTACCCTTTAATTATGTTTGGGGTTAAATTTTCCCTAGAGAAGGATAAAAATCCTAAGTGTGAAAAATCATTTTTTGGTTATTCTTTTCCAATATGATGATTATATACTTACTGATTTGTTGTGCTCTTATTAGCCCTACAGTTCTCAAATGATGAAATCCCAGACTCTGTAGAAGTGGTAGACAGTTTCTGGAAATTGATCTCTGAGGTGTTCTTTGAGCTGTCCTTGTAGACCAATTAGCTTATATATGAAGGTCATCCAGTACCCGACAATGATCTGTCATTTCTATAAAATATCCCTTGTTTGTTTTTCAGAGATCAGCCACCAATGCTTAAGTACTATCTCTTTCAAACACATAGTCCGATGGAAGTATTTATTAAATTTCGATGTCAGGAATCACTAGGCAGTAATGCAAGTAAATGCTCTCTACTTTTTGTTTAAATATTCAGCATTTTCAGGGCTTCAGTCATTTCCTCATTAAGTAAATGAGGAAAACAGAAGTATCTAATTTATCATTAACAGTTAACAAGAAAAGTACTCTTTTGAAAAAAAATCTCTGCAGTCACTGTTCATATACCAGATTGGCTCAGAAACCTGAGTTTGCAAATAACCCTGTAAGATTGGGTATGTAAATTGAATTATTAAAGAAATAAATAGTCTGCTAATGTATATTTAGTTTATTGAAGGAAATATCTTCCAAATATAAATCAACATTTAATGTAAATTCTTTTCTTATGCTTCCTCAATTTCCTCAAACAGTATTATCAGGCATGGCGTTTCTTCTAAGAGGAATATAGTCAGTATTCTTCAAGAAAAACTATACTTTCTGGGTCATGTGGTTGGGGCAACTCATTACTGGGAATTCTTTTAAAAGCTAACTTATACAGTGATAGAGACTTTGCACTGTGCTAAGATTGAAACAAAGCACATGTGAAACATAGTAAATGTAGAATATAAATGTCTTAACGCAATAACTAAGAAAATGCCAGGAAGGCTTTGTCAACCAGTGTGATGAAAATGTGTCAAACTGTTTATAAAACCAGTGTATGGTGCCCCGTGATCACATTAATGTACACAGCTATGATTTAATAATAAAAAAAAATAAATAAACATAAAAAAAAGAAACAATGCACTGTGTGGTTACTCATCATCATCACGCAGGCTTTCTTTGGAGAAGGAATGCTTATGCTCCTTATTTCAGACCAATATATTTTCCTGATACTAAGTCAGAACAATGTATAGCCCAAGAACTTGTTTTCTTTTCTTCCTTACACTGTTTTACACTGTATTGGTTTTTTGTTTTCTATCCACCAACATTTCATGGTATTTTGTTAACAAGTATCAATAAGCCAGTGTAAAGAGAATTTTGATAGATTCTATCACACTGTGATAACTATTTTTTAGTAGAGAATTTACATTGTTTGTTAACGTAAAGTAACCTTGACTTCATTTAGGACCAATATTTTTAAAGCTAGCTGGGCATGTTTATTTTGTTTATACTTGAGAAAGTTTCTGGCATATTTGTCAAGAGAGTTGAATGCAAATTCCATAGAAAATAAGAAACCAGTCTCACTGAGTGTACTTTCATAAAACTGAGATAACATAAACCTTTAGAAGAAATAATAACATGCTAGTTATAGAGGTAAACAATGATGTAGCTTAAGGGAAGAAGCAGAAACACATCAGTTATAAAACAGAGAGTTTATACTGAGAAAATGGTTAACAAAAATAAGTAAATAAAGCATTAAATTATTAATAAATAAATAATTTAAAAATAATTTAAAGCAATGTTTTATTTTTAACTAGAAAAATATAGATACCAATGAAAAAATATAATTATAAATGAAACATATGAAGAATTTAAGCATTTCTGAAACGTAAAATTATAAAATACTTATAAAATACCAAAATACATATTAATTGTTGCTAAGATAATTTCAAAATACATAGTAGTGGTATGTAACATGAAGCTCTCAAACATTAAATGTGATAGTGAAATAGAGCTTAATCAAAGCATTAAGAATAACACAGGAAAAAGAAAACAAGGAAAACAGAATATTTTTATTTTATTTGTTTTAAGTTATAGGCCATTTTATTTTATTTTATTTATTTGTTTTAAGTTACAGGCCATTTTATTAAAGTTACAGGCCATTAAAGATATCTGCATATCCAATAGCAGACACATAGCATATGTTCAATGTTTACCAAATGAAGAAATGAATGAAAGACATTGGAAACTCAATCTAAAATAATGTAAGTTGTCATATGTAGTAATGTATTCAATTATTCTATTTAAAATAAGTATTTGTTCAGTGTTTATTATATAATTCAAAGATTTGTGATATGTTTCCTTCCCTCAAGGGACTTAGAATCTAACACAAGGGGGTAAGATAAATGTAAATAAAATACAATCTTAACTCAAAACAACCCATCAGTGGCATTTCTGAGTTAAGGAAAATGACACAACTATTTCTTTATATAAACAACATATTTAAACATGTCACATATAAAGCCCCTAGGATTTCCTATATTCAAAGGCCTTAAGATGAGTAATCAAAAGTCTTTACCCATAGAGGAATTCAAGTTTTACTTGGGGACATATATGAAAATAATTTAAATGTAATGGGACCCTTACGGCAGTGAAAACGTACCTAAGTTCTTCCATATCAAAACATAGTGAGAAGCCATCCATTGGTGCACAAGGGAGGCATTACTCTAAGAAAAAATATAGACATAAGACAGTAAAAGGGGAAAATATATTTTGTGTGACGAGTATATATGAAATACTTCTATAGAAACATAATGACACAAATAATTCTGGAAAACTGTAAGATGCAACAGAATCTACATTCAGAAAATGGAGAAATGCATTATATATATGGCAAATTTTGGACCACATCTATGGTGCATATTTTTATCTATAATAAAAATAAATAAATAAATAAATAAAAAAAATGACCATTCATTCTTTCTTCCCCCCTCTCCATATATAGGTACATGTGTATACACACACACTTAGGTGTACATAATGAATACTTGTATGCTATATGTTCATATACATGTACCGGTTGTTCATAAAGTTCACGTGCAATTTACTATTTTTAAACTATTTTAAATTGCATATGAACCTTATGGACGCAGTATATATACTCTATAGATAGATGCATGCATACATGTATGTGTATATATGTACACATACAAACATGTATATCAAGGTAAATCTATCTATATTCTGATTGAGATTTAAAATTTTCAAATAGATAATTTTAGAAGCTTTTAAGAAGAAATATTTACCATTAAAGAAATACATATGAAACTTCTCTCAGTCTTTCTCAGTAACATTAATATTGGGGGGGGGGAGTTCTGAATGAAGAAGACAGTGACACAGTACATCTTTATTTAACTAAGGTTTCTTTATATAAGAAAGCAACAAAAATACCTCCAAATCTGCAAGCAGATAAAAGTATGTCACATAGTTATCCTTTATAAATAGTCTTGTATAAGAACAGGGATAAGTGAAAAGCAAATATTCAACAAAGAGGAAACTACAGCTAGATATTGTAGACATCAAATACAGTTAAGTACATAGATGCGAAAACGGTTTTTAAAATTGTATCAAAAATTGCAATTATTTCCTTGAAGAGAGATGATCCATAAAATAAGAACCAAAATGGAGAGGCCATGATTCCAACCCCATATCCAGTAAACTAAAACTGTGAATCTGTGTGTGTGGTAGCAAAATGGATCAAAGCCTAGAGAATTTCCAAGGAGTAGATGTCATTTCAATTCTTATGGCTCAATATTGGTTTTAGAATGGGATAGTAAAAGTTAGAAAAAGTTGACAATACCCATCAGCAGACTTCAAGGTACCTCATCTTCCAAATGACAGGAAAAACTACTAAAACCCCAGGAGTAGAAAGGAAATAATGAGGATCCAATTATATGACAAGAGAAATATTAAACATAAGATTCAGGGAGAAAAAAGTTAGGACATTAAAAAAAAAAAAATCCACCGATGAGCTGCTTATAAAGAAACTTACAAAATAAGAAATACGTTGAAAGTGAAAATGTAGATATGATATCAGCAAATGCAAATAAATAAATAACAGAAGCCCAGTGTGATTAATAATATGTATTGAAAGCTTAAGTTTAAAGAATTAATTGGAATAAAATGGCTATTTTATATCAATAAAACTGCTACCTAGAAATAAAGACATGATAGTCATAAACCTCTATTGTATTACCTAATCATATAATTCAAACTATTAAAAATAAAAGATAAATTTTTAGGCAGTTGTCTTACACCAATGGCAGCTACCATGAACAGCAAGGGAGAAGGTAAATAGAACAGTAATTTTGGATAGCTATTTGAAAATACGTAGTAAAAATCTTAACAACTCATATTATTTGTGTCAGTATTCTAGTTCTATCTCAGTTTGACTCTGGGAAAAAAATTTTAAAAACATTAAATGTAGTTCTAATTCTAGAAGTCTGTTTTGAAAATAGTAAAATGCACAAGCAAATGTGCTTACTGAGACCTTATAACAATGGTAGTTGAATCATGGTACGTCCATCTGATGTTCCTTATGTATAGCTGTTAAAATCATGGATTTGGCTAATTTTTATTGCAAGGAGAAAATATAGTAATATGTAAACAGGATATAGTTATTGTCAGAATGATTTTAGCATACTTATAACCACATAATATTGAATTCTTTTTCATCTAATCCCAACAATAGCTATAACATGGATAATATTTCCTATTTACAGTGAGGACATTGAAGCACAGAGAGGTAATGTGCCTTAGCCACCCAGTGGTACGTGGTAATGTGTGATAGGGTCCAGGCAGTCTGGTACCCCTTCCGTTAATACAGCTATGATGGAAACTATGTGAAAAAAATATATGGAAAGATAAAGGATTCGAAGGAAGTGCCTGGAAGTGTTAACTATGCTTGACTTTGGGCACATGCATAGGTTCAAAGTTTAAGTTGATCATCTTTGTTATACTTTGTGTGTATTTTATATTTTGATGGCAACAAACATGCATTCTTTTTATGAGTAGAAAAGTAAATTTAAGAGCCAATGAGAGCATGAAATAAAATAAAAATAAACAAAGCTAGAATTTTCCATAGTTCTTTATGGCTTTTGAAGAACGCTTATATTTCATACCTAATTTAATCTTTATAATTAGAATGATCTTACAATTTATTATTCTTTTTCTTTTATGAGAGAGGATTATGGATATTTACACCATGAAGACAAGGCAAACAAAGGCATAGAGTCTCAGCACATAAAACAATTCTGCAAGCTCAGCAGTGCTTAGATACCTTAATTTCATTTTGCAACTGAAAAAAAGTATTTAAAATACTTGATTAAATCATATAACAAAATAATTGTTCCAATAGAGGAACAAAAGAGATTATTCTCATTTAGTCTATGGTTTTTTCCATTAAAATAAAATAAAAGGAAATACAACAAAAGTAGTGGTGACATCTCAGTGGAAGAAGCTTTTGAATCACAGTCTACAATCTAGAAAAATCCTGTGATCTACAAATATACAAACTTTTATTTGGCTTAAAATTTTAAAGCCAATAAAATTTCTAAGACAATATTATGCTAAGAAATCTGAGATTTACAAAAAGGGATATCTAATACTTGTAATAATAGGAAATTATAAAGTCATATAACCTGCATTAGGGTCAGAATTCCAAATAGTAGGAGGAAAGTGACTGAATGAAATGAGATAACTGTGTTTAGATGATAAAATAAGTGAACATTTAGCTCAATTATTTTGTATAAAAGTAGTCATGGAAGGTGTCATTAAGTAAAATGGGAAATATTTTGTATTAGTTAAAAAGCTAACTAAGCATGAGGGTGTCATTAAGTAGACCAGTAGATCGGGCAAAGGGTGTTTGCCAAAGCTTTAGCGGGTAGAATTACATGTCTCTGAGACCTAACTCTTCAGCTAATGGAGAAAAAGGAAAAGAAATAAAATCTAAGGGAAGAAATGTGTGATAGGTATTAATTATAGACCAGGGACAGCAAAGTGATATAGTCACTGCAAAATGCAATCTGCAGATGTGTCTTGTTTATCATAGAGAGTGGTTTTTTTTTTGGTTTGTTTGTTTGTTTTAATGATTTCAAATTTGAAACACTTTCAGTTGGTCAGCACCTGCTGGTGACACCGTCTCTCCATTCCTCCTCATCCAGGGACTCCACTAGCCTTCATGCTGCCTTTCCGGAAACCTGAACAAAGCACCTCCTCCCTCTGTTGGGATTGTGGCCCCTATTTGCTACTCTGCCTTGAATTTTGTGAGATTTAAATATCACACAACTTTGCAAGGCAATTCTTACCTACTACTTCATTCCCCATCACTTTGCACATTGATATTATCTGCCTCGCCTCTGAAGCCTTTAATTATTGAACATAAATTAGAATTAAACTCTGTTTTTATGACATCTTGTAATCATAGTTAAATGTAAAGAAATGTAATTGGCGAGTACGTAATTTAGTTTTGAATAAACACTAAGTCAAATTGCTTTTTCCTCCCACTGAGTTATTTGAGTTTTTCCCTTGTTACACAAACACAGGGAATATATTGAGTTTAATGGTGGGAAGAAAATTTAACTCAATATTGAAAAATATAGCGAGACTTTTTTTTTTTTTTAGGCCTTGCTTAAAAAGACATTAATATGAATCCCTTATCTAGTTAAATGCATTATTGAAAAAACACATGAGGGTTCATGTTTATATGTAGTATAACTAGAATGACATATCTACTCTTATGAACAACATAAATTACTAATATTTCTATTGTATTTCTTCAATTAAAGATAAATAAATGTCTTCAGAGGTTTCTGGTAAAGCCGTGTCAATGAAAAAGGGGATCTAAAAGAGTGGATATAACATTTATAAAATAAAAGATCTTGTATAAACAAGGTTATGCACATGAGACCTTGTTAACATGTTTACACAGACCAGAACGAATAATGCCTGCTAAATCAAAGTAATTTTAAAAAAATAATCTAATTTATATACAAAAGTTTGTTTTAAAAGTAAATTAATAGTTTTACTTTCCTCTGAGAAAAATAAATGAGATAATTGACTGGGGGATTAGGGAAGACAAATTTCATATTGTCCCAGGTTCTAGAGGGTGAGGAAAGAATAACTGACTCCACATCTTCTTTTGCCTCTGTTCTCCTTTGGTGATGACCATTGCTATCCACATAGAATAGTACCAGGGTGTAGGAGCCAATAAACCACCCCATCTATGCTTTCTGTGGAGTCCTGAGCTTATATGTGGCTTTCACAGGTCTGTCTGCAGCATCACATAGGTTGTGTTCAATGGTATAAAATGTTCAAACACTGCGAGTATATGGCCTATCAGAAGGTGTTAGGTACGTTACAATTCATGTTAAAGAGAATACAGATGGAAATACTGGAATGATTATCTAGATGAGACTGTGCCATCATCTGCTTTCCTGGGAGTATTTTCAAAGGTACAAGGTGTGTTTTTTAATGCCCCCAAAGATAACCTGGATATGATTTTACAGCCCTGGGCCATACCTCCCTTAAGCCTTCCCTTACCCATCAACTTGTCCTGGATCCACAGATTTTGTTCTGTCTTTTAGTTTTGTTCATATACTACGACATGTTATCTTTATAATGAAAGGATGAGATAGATCCATTATAGAAAAAGATATAACCTATTAATGAGTTTCTAGCCAGCTATCAAGGTATCATCAAATGTGGTTTATCTTGGTGAATGAAAGCTTGAATGGAAAATGAAGCTCCCACACTGACTGTAGAAATGCAGTGGCTCGTTTTGTTCTTTAATGTTACACTTCATTGGACACACTTCACAGAGCTGTGAATCATGCTTAAAACAACCGGCCTGTGCTTTAACGACAGCTGAGAAGGCAGCAGAGGTGAATAATAAGTGTTAGCAGTCTTAACTTTCTCTTGCAGTACTCTCTCCCAGATGTCTGAAAGACAATTTACAAAGTGCATATGCTATTTTATAGATTGGAACCTGGGATCCAGCCAGTGGCCTCAACATGACAGAAAGTCAAAAAGGAAAGCCAGCCAACATCACAGATTCCTTATCTAATCGTTCTTTGATTATTACCACCATTTTGGTAAGTATTTGGTTTTCCCATTAATTTTAGATAAATGTAAATAAACATGGAAGTGGAAAGAAAAGGACATTGTAATTGGTACAGTAATCAACAGAATGTAATGTATTTTACAGTTATTTAGCAATTACTGTATAACAGATGAGTCAGTGTGAATTAAGTCACAGTTTCGTTAGTCTTTAATGATGATATTATTAATGTTTGGGCTGTTTATGTTCATTAATAATACAGCTGCATATATTATTCAAAATCTTTTAATTTCTACAAAAGTAGTTACTATTGAAGAACTGTCAATCTTCAGATTTGAAAATAGCATGGACATGCAGCTGTATAGATATAGTTAAGTCAGAAGCCAAACATGAACTTGGCTTCTGTTTTCATTTCCTGCAAATACGTTTCCAGGGTATGGCATTCATTTTTCAAGATCATTTTTTATCATAATTGTACTTTAACCTTCCTTTCAATTTCATTGTTTGCATCTTGGAAAGTCATTTTTACTTTACTAATTTCCCTAATAAAATCAAATGATAAATGCTTTTCAAGGTAGACATATTTTTGCCACCAAAAGAATTAAATTAATATTGGGAAGCCAGGTATTTTTACCCCTCTTTAACTATATATTTTAATTAGCTCACGCTATAATGTTCACTTATGCTTACTATGCCATTTGCAAAAGGGCATTTTAATTTTAGGGTAAACAAAAAGCTCTTGTATGTACATATTATTTAGTAAGTGATGTTTACCTACAGAGTAATCTTATCCATACCTGTTCTTCTGAATCCCAACGTAGTAAGAATGTGAGAGTAATGTCCAGAACAAATGGCTACAGACATTTAGCATTTATAACATTTCTAAATTTGATCTACAGTGGAAAATTAAATTTTTGTGCTTTTAGTGACAACAAGGGATGTCTGTAGGTATGCCAAAATGGAATATCTCGGGTTAAAGGCTGTAGGTAAGGAAACAAAGCTGAAAGTCATGGGAACTGCCCATAAAAGTCATGAAATGTTTTAATCATGCCCTTGCTAAGTACCTCAGTGAATACTTATTATTCCCTATGTACCATGTCCAAACTTTCCAGTTCTTCCTTTAGCTGAATTTTATATCTATCTTTCTTTTCAAAGGTATCTCCCATACCCAGCAACCCACCCCTATTTTTCAGTCAACATTTTGTCCCTCGTCCATCTACCACCATGTGCTGAATCTCATTGTCTTCTGCTAAGACTATTATGATAAACACGTTACTATCCCTTTTCCCTATAGCTCTCCTCAGTGCACGTCAGTCCTACTATAAAAATCTAATGCTTGTCCAGGCGGATGGTAATTGCTTGAACCAGGACACCAAGAACAATAATAAAGATCTAATTCTATCGTTTTTCTGCTTCCCTGTTATACATATCTTTATGAAATGCATATTGACTATTAAACAGCCCCCCAATTTTAATATTGGTGTTCACTTTCTTGCATAGTCTGTCCTCCCCCATCTTTCTATCTTCATTTCCCATTTTTCCCTTTCAGAAACCCTGTGTTTTAATTGAATTGGAATAATCAGTTAGCTCATTACTGTAATTACATAAATTCTATTCCCTTTCTATGCAATCTTTTTCTCTCAAATCCTGACATATTATAGTACTTGTCAGTTCTACAAATGATTAAAATATTATGCTAGTCTTTATCTCATGTGTGCCTTATTTTCCCAAACATCACTAAGCATGCCTTAGAAGAACAGAATTTGACCCTTCTGTTTTATACTATATATGCCATTACAATTCTCACAAGGTGAACAGTGCTGTTCAAAGGACCTCTGTAACCCTCAGTAGTCTGGCCCTGCATTCTTTTCTATGTTCTCCCTGATCCAGCTGAACTCCCAAATACATCACTTATTTTATGGCTCTAAATCTTTGCTCCATACTTTATATTCTCTGTAAAAATCCTATCCATTTTTCCAAATCCATAGCACATGCTATTCACTCCATGAAATTCTCTCATATCTCTATTTAGTTGTGTGTGTGTGTTGGGGATTTGGAGGTGTCTATATATCATAATATTCCATCATGGCACTTACTAGGCATCGTTTCTTTTTTTAATTAAAAAAATGTGTGCATGTCTTTGTCTTCATTTGATGTAAAGCTACTCAAGGCTAATAATCTAATTTTATAGTTTTTTGATTTCTCAATGTCAGAGTGAAGTGCTTTGGGCATAGCAAGGTCTCAATAAATATTTGTCAAATTAAATCAAATAAATGGTACTTAATTAAATGGGACATTAGAAGAAGTACAGAATCTTCAAATGACTATATTTAAATATTTTTCAAGTTTTCAGGTTGCTATAATCAGTTTGTGCAAACAAAGCAGGTGATTAAGATTACCCATATAATTTTTCAATCTTGCTTAATTACACAGTGTTTTCTTATTAGAGGAATTCAAATATTTTTCTCTATCGTAAACAATTTTACATAGATCTATAAACAACTGGTATTTAATTTTAGCATCAGGTCAGGGCCAACCATAAAGAATTAATAAATGCACTGCTATTCTAAACATACTTATTACCATTTAAAGCAATGTGTCTGGACTTTGGCCCTTGAACATCTTCACATCTTCATTTTTTAAAGTTCTTTGGGTAATTTGGATCGGTAATCATGATTGAGCACTCTTCAGATCATTACTTCGTGTAACTAAGATGTAAGGTCAACTATGAAATAGTCACTAAATTTATATTTTAATAAATAGATCATTTATAGAGAATGCCAATCTACCAGTTTATAAAAGATTCTATTTCCTAAAAGGATAAAATAAGGCACTTGATTTTAATATATCTCAGCTGAAAAAAAAAATCTGTTTCTGAGTATTCTGATCACAGAGTTTCCTCCATCAAGAGAATCAATTTGAAGAGATTATGTACTTTATTTATGTAAGTCTTATGCTTGCTGTAATTTACTGCTGCTTTCTTGATATTTTATGGAGAGGTTATATTTTTTGATTAATGTTAAGGTTATTTTGTCTTTTTCCCTCTTGGAAAATCTCAGAGGAAATTCTGGCTATGTTATGAATAATGACCTTTCTTCCATAGTCTCTAATATGTAAAGGAGACACAAAGAAAAGTTCACTTATGCTTCTCGTCCAACATTTTTATGATGTATTCTAAAAAAAAAATTGTGAGGTATTCTGGAATTCAGTGTTATCCACAAGCTAATCATGATCAGCTCTATTTCTCATGAATTTCAATCATTCTTTCATTTGATTTTATTCATTCATTCTTTTATTTGGTATATATGTATTGAATGATGATGATATACTAGACATATTATTAAAAGTTGTACTTGATGAACAAAATAAATATATTCTCTCTGCCTTTATAAGACTTAAAAAATGCCAAGCATTCATAATAAGAATGTGCACACACACAATTTGTGATTAGGATATAAGAGAAAAGCAAAAGGTGTGATGCCTTATTTACAGGGTGCTCCTGAGTTTTACTTAAGTCAAGAATGAGAGGACAGGTCAGGACTCACAAGAGAAGAATAGGCAGCTGAGACTCAAAGTTTGAGAAAAAAATAGCAAGGTGAAAAATGGATAAAGAAATGTTCTAGGAAGAGAGAACAGCACATGCAAGAACCTAAAGCAGGAAAGATATTGGAAAATTTACAAAATTGAAAGAAGACCATGATGACTGGAGCTAACACATTGCTCTGTTTCTCAACTTCATCCAATATGAATGCATGAATATGGTCTATTACAAAAAATAATAGCACATGTTTACTGCAAAGGATGTGCCAACCACAGTTCAAAGCCCTGCCCATTTATTCATTTATTGTATAATCCCCTTTGAGGTAGATATCATTATTCGTTTCATTTTACAAATTGGAAAGCTGATGTCTAGTCTGCCCAAGTAACTCAGTCATGGTTGAACAAGGCTGGAACGTGCAGTACCAGGGTTTCAAACAAACTGTTTAGTCAAAGTGAGCAATTGATACTATCAAATGAAAGTTGCAGAAGTCTATTGTAGAAAAGCCCAAAGGCTACAGTTTAGGACACAAATTGCACCTTGATTGAGAGTTGTTTACCTAAAGCAATGTTTCTGATACAGTAGTTGCACATCTGTTGTGACACTGTGACACCCTCTGGAAGAATCCCCAAATGTAAACATTCCCTTTACAGAAACCAGCATTTAAGCTACTCTTGCTGGAATATGTTAGGTCTCTAGTTTCTGTCCTCCCAAATTTAGCTCCCAGATTTCTTTCAACCTCTTTAAACCATAGATTCAGATACTCCTGGGTAATCAGAATAGTATTGGAGCTTATCTCATTTTTTTCTGTAATTAAGAATTGGAACTTTTTATAAATGTTTTCTACTTCACGTCAAAATCATGACCTAGACCCAATACATTAAGTGGGTATAGTACAATGTTATATCATATTGTGAGTAAATTCATTTTAGGAGATATTAAACATTTATTTTATATGTTTAATTTTTTTTACTCTTGAAGCAAGATTTGTTATATTCAAAAATGGAGATTTGTGGATCTTCATCTACAGGTCTACATCTAAAATTCAAGTCTACTGTTTTTAATACAGTTTGTGATTTCCCATATTGCCTTTCTGGCTTTTAAATTTCAAGTTCAACTGTTGTTGAAATTCCCTTGCTGCTGTGTTTATCATTATTAATTGTACTGAAAATATCAACCAGAATGTTTTCCTTTGTGATTTCATTTATCACATAGAGATTATATTCAAAAATAAAACTTATTAAAATATAAGTTCCTAACTGTCAAAAATGTTAAGAAAAATGCAAATTCTGATCTAGCTAGAGAGATTTTAAACAATATCACATGCCATAGCTTTGGTTTCTAATCTGTTTCTGTCACTATTGCTATCGATTGACTAGCTAGGGGAAAGGTTATGTGATCGAATATTTATTTAAACCCCACAGGAAATGCCTATTTTTTCCCTCTAAGTTCTTGGTTTTCAATAGATTTTTTTTTCAGTCTTGTCTAAATATGTTGAGTGCTTCCCACTGTGCTGCTCCTGTATAATAATTGATTTTTGTCCACCAAAAGATTGCTGAAATTTAAATGCCACTGTACCTGTTCTTTCTTTTGTTGACTAGTAGCACTTTACCGTGCAAATGACTATGCATTGGTTACTATTTCAGAAAAGCATTTACTCTTGAGGAGAGTTTCTACTCCCCATTTGCTCAATAAATTTAACAAATGTGCTTGCAACTGCAACTTAGTCTTATTTTTACTTTCCTGGTACTCTGTGAAAGGTTGTGCATTACAGTATCCAACTTACTCGCTTAAGCTTGTAAAGCTTTTTTGTCATTGCACACAGATACAGAAGGCTTATCTAGAAGCAAACTTTCAAGGACAATGAAAAAGTTCACAGTACAAAAGAGAGAAGTGACCAGATCATCTCCTAGATGGTTCTTACAGCTTCTCCCGTAATATCAGCAAAAGCAGTTTTCTAGGGCTTCGAATCTGCCACCACAATACAGTTTTCCCTCTGCCTCTTCTCTTTCCATTGTCACAGAAGGACTGTCAAGCATGTAGTTCTTAGAGAATTGTGTGGCAGTCAGGCTTGGAAACTCAGACGCTGCAGCTTCACTAAGAAAACAATCTAAGAAAAACATTTTCATTCTTAGCAACCTCTCCACCATTTCTAAGCTGTTTTATTTAAATAAGCATTGAGGAAATAAGATCAAAATAATTTAAAGAAAGCAGCACCCATGGCTCAGTGGGTAGGGTGCTGGCCACATACACCCAGGCTGGTGGGTTCACACCCAGGCTGGTGGGTTCGAACCCAGGCTGGGCCTGCTAAACAGCAATGACAACTGTAACAAAAAAAAAAATAGCTGGGCCTTGTGGTTGCTGAGGCAAGAGTGTCCCTTAAGCCTGAGTGTTTGAGATTGCTGTGAGCTGTGATGCCAAGATAGTCTGCTGAGGGCAATGTAGTGAGACTGTCTCAAATAAATAAATAGATAAATAAATAAATAAATAAATAAATAAATAAATAAATAAAATGATAATAATAATTTAAGGAAGATATTGTAGATGTACAATTGTACTACTTAAATGTAAACTGTAAGATAAAGTGACTTATTCAATTTTAAAGTCTCCTTTGACCCCGTTGCTGCCACCAGCTTGCTCAAAGACAACCAATTTGTTGTCACACCATATTTGTTCTTTTGTTTCAAGGATTGTGCCGGCTCTACCAGACTCCCTTTTATTCTTGCACTGGTAGCTTCATGTATTTTATTTCAAATGCATCTTAGTTCTCATATTTTTATAGACATCCAGATGAGCTAGGAAAATATAAAACTGAGGGTGGTAGTAAGAGGAGGAAAGAGTAAAGAAATAAAGCTGTGAGTTTTTATATAAACTTAGGAGTAATTTAAAAAATCTGAGGGTCTCTATAGGTGACACAGACCCCCAGTTTTTGCTACATATGCATAGACACAGTTTCCCTCATTCTTCATTAAATTTGCTTGAAAATTGCTATAATGAAGATTCATAAATATTTATATTTTGTTGTTATATTGTTTTTTGTTCCCAACATTATTGTTGGTAGTATAATTTTGCTGAGGACTATTTTATTATTATATTATTATATAAACCATATATTGTGTTTTGTACAGAAGAAAGAATAGAGAAATCTGAATTTTTGTGTAGTCTAACTATTGACAAAATATATGGAAATGCAGTATTTTGGCTTTAGCATTCTTATTTTTAAAGATGTTATCCCAATAGGACTTATACAATTATACAATCTGAATTTTAGCTGTGATCTTTATCTGAGATTCAGATGTAAATTTGGGACTGCTCATTGGCCCTACATCCACCTGGATGGCCAGTGGGAAACAACGTGCACCTACCCTCCTTCTGTAAGTCAGAACTAAGTAGACCTGTTTCTCCTGTGTTTTCAGTCTTTGTTTCTGGTTCCAGTACCTCTATTCACCCATCCAGAGATTTATTTTGTTAGATACCTCAGTTTCTTCAGAACCTGTACTCACAATTCAGGTACCTAAAAGAAAGAAAGGATGGGTTATTCTCAGAAAGTTCAACAAAGAAGTGAGTCAGGAACGTTTGAGCAAATGAGAGAGGATTTGTTTATGGGTGCTACTGAGTAGGAGATTATTTACAGAGTCTATTTTAAGAGTCACTATACCAATGGGAAAGTGGTAAGAGATGGCAGTGTCGACAAATCAGACATGAGGTTTCATGGGGATGGATTAGTTGGGGAAAAAATGGTTGAGAAATGCAAATGAGAACTTGAAGTAAAAGCCTAGAGGCAAAGGTATTAGCATCCCACAGAGTGGGATAGGGATGTTAGGAAAGAAGATAATGTATATAATGTCATATATCAATGGAGATATTGGCAATTGGTTTTGTGCAAATATCACTTTTTAATTACTATTTATTTCAGAATATTACAGAGGTACACACATTTTGGTTACATAATGTGCATTTATACATTTGAAGTTGATTTTATAAGTGTGCACTTCACCCAAAGTAGGTGCAGTCACAGCTGGATTATTCACTATTCTTCTACTGTTTTTGTTTTTCTTATTTGGATAAGAAACTAGAACCAGATTCTGCCATGACAGATAAACCAAGAAATTTTATGCCCAGAAATGTCAGTAAAGCATTATTTCCCTTAAAAATCACAGTACTTATAACATTAAAATGCAGAAAATTTAAGAATTAAATTTAAGAATTTAAATTTTAGAATATTACAAGGTATCATTTTTAAAGCATCCATTTGCACAGTAGTAATACATGTATATAAAAGTTGTGCATTTTGTGAAATGAATGTAAGAAAAAAAATCTTTATTATTCATGTATGAGAGTAATAGATTCAGAAATGAAATGCTGTTTGGAGATTAGCTAATAGGCACAGCCTCTTCCCATCAACACATAAAGTTTCATTACTGGAACTTCAGAGAAATGGCACATTTGACTGATCTGAACCTTAGCCTGTTTTTTTTTTTTTTTTTTTCCTTTCTACTCTTTCACTTACGAATTAAGCTAATGAAAAATTTAATGGCCAAATTACTAATATCATTAACATATAGTAAAAACCAAGATCTGCCATCTAAACTGAGAATTTAGTCAAGTGCAAGTGTTTAATAGCATACCAGTTTTTATAAGAACATGTCTTTTTTTCCTATATACTAGTATGAATGATAATCACTATGCCAAATCTTCCTTTAAACCCTTATTTCTTTAACTCTAGTAAGTTTCTTTCCTCAAATGTTGGTGAACAGCACAACTAGTGAAACTATAGCCTCTTTTTTCTTGAAAGTTGAGTTCAACTGTATCACACAGCCATTATTTCTATAGGATTCACCACAATATCAGTTAATTAAATATTACTTTACAGGGAGAAAGTTCTTTCCACCTACCAAATCCTAGCAGATTTTCTGTAATTACAGAGTAAAAACTGTAACTTTTCTTAGAATAATTATGGCCAACAAAGACTTTTTTTTTTTTTTTTTTTTGGTACAGTATGGAATTCTCTGAAGTTATGCTTCTGAAAAAGGTAAACACAGTTTGCAGTAGCTAAGGATATGATTATACCTGCATAGTTTATTAAAGGACTGTTGTGTGTCTGAGAATCATTCATAAAAATGAATGCTTCTGCTTAATAGGCCTACAAAAATAAAAAAAAGAAAGTAAAATAGATTTTCCAGATTACCTCAGACTATATTTAAATGTTGCTAAAAAACATAAAACTAAATAATAAACATGGTTTTGAGAAAATTATTGAGGTAAAATTTTGCTGTGTGGGTATACTGCATTATTTTGTTGTGGTTTTAAAATATAAGCTCCAGATTATTGTAGCTACTATCCAAAAAATTAATGTGAGAGAGTTTTTTTAATAATGTCTTGAGATACCGAAATGGAGTTTGTTTTCCAAGCAAGAGAGCGATGGTATGAGCCCATGTGGAGATTTGCTTCCTCTGTAGCTCTTTGTCCTCCCAAGCCAGTCATCATTAGCGTTGCCTTTTCCTGGCAGCAGTAAGTTGTACTGATGGTAGCTGCTAGCGTTCCTCCCTCCTTCCTCCTGGTATTCTCGCTTCCAATGGTGATAACCTGGAGTGCACCATGGGCTTCTGACACGGACGCTAATTAGGGATGGCAGAATTCAGACTTTTAAGAGCAACAGTGAATAAAAAGACATTGAAAGACTGGGACTCAAATAATGATGAGACTGTTCTTAGCTATACATAGCACTTGCTGGAATGGAAGAGGCTGAAAAAGAAATAAGAAAATACCGTTCTGTCAGTAGCATTTTCTTGTATTGTTATTTGTGCTTATCTTTCACCTATTGCTCTTTTGGGGGGTATTTCTTGAGGCTGTGAATTAGATTTTTTTTTTTTTCCATGTCCAATTCAGTTTTCATATATTTTTCCTGCAATATTTTTGGTAGTATGAATCACAGAAATGCAATGAAAATACTAGGAAAGCTAATTGTCAAATAGTTCCCTTAAAATGTATGATCCCTTTCCATTTGGAGATCAGAGTTTTGTTATATACATTTTTGAAACTTCCTTAAGTTAGCTTAAACAAAAATAACCGAGGACTATTTTAGAGTAGCTAACGTACTTTGGAGGAGTTGGTAGTATTTATTGAAAAAAGTGAGATTACAACCTTGGAATTGTCTATTGGACCTAGATAGTATAAGAAGTTATAAGTCAAATAGTCATTGATAGTTACAAATGCTAATAATACTAGTTTTTCATTAAATGTCATTAGGCTTAAAAATACCATTTTCAGTTAATGCAAAAAAAAAAAAATGCCTTCTAAAGCATTTTGTTCTAAAGGATTTTTAAAACATGATCAAATAAATTAGCACTTAAATTTATTTTATTTTCTAATATTGACAAAATGATACTCTTTTAAAAGTCATTTTCCAATTAGAGTTTCACAATTTTACTCATGCTCATTAACCAAGAATTGGCTAAGAATAAAACTGATCATAATTATTTCTCACTTTCATAAATCTTTTCATAAAATTTTCTTATATAATAAGAAATAACATAATAAAAAATAACATATTTTTGAAGTAATTTAGGATAAACATAAGAACAACCAATCATTTTCTCAAAAAACAAATGCAAATTGTTTAAAAGTTGGGACATGAGAATATCAGTTCTTCAGTTGGCTTGGAGGAGTTTGACTAGGGCTTGGCTTACGGGTTGGCAGATGGCTTGGTGCCCTTATGCCAGCTGTCAAGTCAAAGGCATTGCTGGATAACAACTTTGGAAAAGATGTTCATGTGGTTAGATCAAAAGAAAAACAGAGCTGAAGAAGCAAAACATAAAATTCTTTTCATTAAGAGCCCATATTTTTCTTTTTTCTTTTTTAACCTGCCCTCTAGTTTTCATCTTTAATCTACTCTTTTATTACCAGTGCTCCATTTTATAAATTCTGTTATTGCTTTCAGGATTCAAATATTGAAATTACCTATAACTCTTTAATTAAAATACCCTCTAGATGTCCATAATACAGCTATCCTCATTAATACTGTGAAAGATTTGCTTCCTCTTAACTTTCTATTAAAATTCTCAGGAAAATTCAAGAAAAACAATATGAAAACAATTTTTAAAAAGTGATCTTATAAACTAAAGTTAAAAAGAGACCCTACACCACAATTTCAGTAGAATACACACCAAATAGAGTTTATGAGGAAAGATTGCTGTGATTGAACATTTTTATTTTATAAATACAGGAAAAATACTTTTCATTTTCAATGTTGAACTACTTTATGAAAATAGTCCTATACTTATAGGATCTACAATTATTTATTAAGTATACATACCCATAATTTCATTACTAATTTTTAATGGCTTTGCTTTATTTTTATATGCATTTGTTGAGAACTTTATTGTGTGAGCCTGTTCTTTGTTGTAATAGTATTTTTCTTATTATTAACTATGATAATAGAATTATGCTTAGGGAGGTCTTTTATAACTGGGTGTGGTGGTGGCTCATGACTATAATCCTAGCACTCTGGGAAGCTAAGGAGGTGGATTGCTTGCCTCAGGAGTTCGAGACCAGCTTGAACAAGAGCGAGATCCTATCTCCAATAAAAAAAAAAAAAAAAGGAAAAAAAAAATATATATATTAGCTGGGCATTGTGGTGGGCACCTGTAGTTCCATCTTCTTGAGAGGCTGAGGCAGGAGGATTGCTGGAGCCCAGGAGCATGACAAATGACACCACAACACTACCCAGAGCAACTAAGACTGGCTTTAAAAAAAAACAAAAAAAAAAAAAAAAACTTTTATTTTTAGCTTTTCAATAAATAACTGTTTAAGAATGAACACTAAATACGATATAAAACTTTGGTCATCCATAGTGATTGTGTTAATACTCTAGTTATACTTATTCATGCATTAATTATCTTCTGACTAGTAAAAATATTTTTTTCCAGATATAAGCTATTTTTAAATGTGGTTAAAAAGTAGTTTAATGGACTGCTGTAATTTGTTTGCTTTATTGTATGTAAGTATCTTCAATAGTGACTGTCCCATAACCACATTATTTAACCATTTTGGTACTTTCTGATATCACAGTTGTGCTAACTTCATTTAAAAAAGAGGGGAAAGTGGTTTCAAAGCATTTGCTATAGTCCAAAGAAGGCTATGTATTATAAGATTGTTTTATGTTAGGTTAAATATAAAAATGTCAGTAGTTTTTTCTGAAAAAATATTTAGTAACCTTTATAATTTCCCTTATGATTATTGACCTATTCATTTTATTATATATTTTAAGGCAGTTTTCCTTTATGCATTAACATATAAGATGATATTCATATTCATTAACATGGATTTTCATTTAATGTCATCATATACTTTTTATAATTTCTACTTGAGTCTCTTTCTCATATAAAATTCTTTGGGATTTAAAAAATAATTATTTTTTTCTCAGTTTGTTTCATTCATAGATCTTAATTTATTATTGTTGCTTTTATTGAAGCACATGTTTTCAATTTAGCCATTTTCTCTTCTTCTATTATTATTATTATTTTTTTTTTTTTTGTATTCTTATCTTCCAGGGGGTTTAAGTTTTCTGTTTTCTAACCTTTTATGATTTAAATACTCCATTTATTTGTTTTGTTTTTAATTATTTAATGATAAATTCAAATAAGGATGATTTTCTCTGACAAATGCTTTGAAGACTTTTCTTTTTTTTTTTTTAATAAAAAGCAGTATGGCTGGCTGAGCACCACAGCTCACGCCTGTAAACCCAGCTCTCTGGGAGGCCAAGGTGGATCATTTGAATCCAGGAGTTCTAGACCATCTTGAGCCCAAATGAGACACTGTCTCTACTAAAAAATAGTAAAACCAGCCTGCATTATAGTAGGCACCTGTAGTCCTAGCTACTGGGGAGGCTGAGCAAGAGGGTCAGTAAGCCTAAGGATTTGAGATTGCTGTGAGCTATGGTGTCATGGCACTCTACCTACAGTGACAGTCTGTCTCTTAAACCATCACAGACTTTGAAGTTTAGGTAATAGATATTAATTAATTTAAATGGCATACTTTCAAAAAATTCTTTTTAACATCTACTTGTTTCTTTATACTGAGAGAAATATAGAATGAACCTTCTTTTACTGAATTTAGTATTCATAGCTTTTTAAATATCAGCTTCTACATTCTTATGCCCTTTATTTGACTGGTGCCAATAAGTACTTTGTTATGAAATGCATATTTTTGCTAATTTTCTTTCCATTCATAAATTTTATGGTGAAGTAGCTAAAATATAAACATTTTTAAATGTTCCAACATTTTTGATTAAAAACACATTTGATGTATATTCTTTGGCATTATTTTTGTTTAGGCAATTTTTATTTCTCCTATTTAAAGCTTACTGGACTATTTACCACTTTATCTTTGTGATTTATTTTTATGTTTTTTTTTTTAATGACAGGTCTAGCGCAGAGTAATTTTTAAATCTATTTGCCAGCTTTCTAAAGAAATGTCATAAATTCATCTTCTAAAACTCACCAAGCTTAAAAAACTCCTCTTAATATGGGAAGACATACAGATTACTTATGCGTTCCTGGTAGGTCTTTGGAGTCTTAACCTTAAGCCATGTTCTCTTGCTGCAACCTAGCTGTGGTTTCCTCTAGCTTTTCTGGGCCTTTGTTTCACCTGAGTACTGGGAATTATCTTTCTCTATCTCCTATGCTTCCAATCCCATTTCCTGGATCCTATGATGGCATTCTGAGAAAGTTTAGACCTTATGTATTTTTAAAAATTGTATTCATGTACAGAATTATATGTAGAATTCTTTGGAAGACACTATTCCATTTTCTTCTATACTGCACTTGTTCAAAGATCAGTCTGGCTTCTAATTTTTGTATGTGGGCTGTATTTTTTCTTTCTAAGAATAATTTCAAGATTATCTTTTTATTCCTGAAGCAAGGGAACTTTACTAAGATATGCTTTGTTATGTCAAATTTTTAAAAATGTCATTGTCTTTAACATCCTCTAGTGTCTAGATTTGTGCTGTCCAAAATGTTACCTAATATGTAGCTAAACAAGACGATTTAACATTTTAAATTTGGCAAGACTGAATGGAGATGACATGTAGGGTAAAATAAATACTGGCTTTCAAATTTTTGACATAAAAAGCTATAAAATATTTCAATTCTATATTAATAACATGCTGAAATGTTAATATTTTGAAAATATTAGGTGACATTTCACAAACCAGTATGAAGAGTAAATGAATCAGAGTGGGAATGGTGGGTAATTGATGAAATAAATTACACAAGAAACAGATTACACGAAAGACAAAGAGATGGGATGGGAAGGTCTGACACAGCTGATGACTGCAGCCAGCACTGAGCCATGTGAACAGCTTTTTTTTTTATACAGCACCTAAACAAGGTTGCTTATATTAATAATGTTGCAAATCAGCAAAGAAAGTGAGTGGGAATATTTTCATCTTACAAGGCTGAGAGGAAGTAACTGGATGAGTAAAAGGCGTTTTATCACAAGCAGTATTCACAAGGATGTGAATATTAGCACATGGGGTAAAGATTAACTTTAGGGAAAGAAGGTTATGTGCTTTTAGGCAAAAGACAGGAAAGTATACAGAAGCTACATGACCCGTGGCAGAGGGAGCAAGGAGAAAGGGCTATTGTTTTACCAAGAGAAAAAAAAAACAAAAAAAACAGTTGAGGGTTGTTCCCCAAGCGCACCAACCCAGCTGTGGGAGTTCTGCCGCCTCACAGTTCACACTCCACAGTTAAATCAAATATACTGTTTAGATTAACTTTATCTGTCACTTTAACTTTTTTTACTAGAAAAATATAAATTATATGGTGGCTCCTATTTGTGACTTACTGCATTATATTTCTATTTGATAGCATTAATCCACAATCTTGGTGGGCACATTTAATCCAAAAACTTACATGTTTTATCTGAGATATTTTCTTAATATTATGTAATGCGATAGTTTCCATTTCATCATGTTTCCAGTGTCTCTTTCATTGGATGTATTTTGCACGGATATTAGACATCTCAGCAGCATGTAAACATTAGGTGGAGGTATATGTTTTTTGTTTTAAACATTGACGTCCAGGTCCTACACCTAGACATTCTAACTGATGAAATGTTTGTTTGAAATTTCTCTAGGTGATTGTAATGATTCTCTAACTTTCAGTTATGTAATGAATAAATTTTGGAGACATAATGTACAGCATGTAACTATAATTAATAATAATATATTGTATACTTGAAGTTTGCTGAATAGATTTTACTATTACTACACACACATAATGTGAGATGATGGACATGCTAATTATCTTGATTGTAATAATCATGTAGTATACATGAATCAGAATATTCTTGTACACTTTAAATATATGCAATATATAATTTTTGTTTGTCAATTATACCTTCATGAAACTGATGATAAAAAAAGAGAAAATAGTCTGAGGAACTAACTTTTAGCTGATGTAAACCTGAATCTTCTAAATTTTGGCAGAGCACTTAATGTCTCTGAGTCCAGAGCCACCTGGACTCAATTTTTCCATCAGTTTTCTGCCAAGGTCAAGGCAGGGGAAAATAGGTAGTTCCCTAAAAATGCCTCGGGAAATCTACCTAGTTTACTACTTGTTACAGATTATAGATCTCTGGGCAATGACTTTTGTTGGGAAGAAGAACAAAATATTTTTTTAACTGTCTCTAGGAAACCAAGGACTCTTAGTTTCCTTTGGCTTAATGAGGTTTAGGACATAGTATCCCTCTCATATGGCATCTTGGTGCAGAGAAAGCCCAGGAAGATCACTTTCTGACTTTCTCTGGAATTCTCCCTTGAAATAGGTCATAAGATTTTCATTCAAGTGGGACTTTCCCTATGCCCAGAAGAAATCTCTGAACTCACAAGGACGTAGAGAAGAATCTGAACAAACAGTCCCTGCTAAGTTCCCCTTGGTTTTATTGCTATTAGATTGTTCCCTTTTGTTCTATCAGATTTTTCCACTTCATCAATCTAAGTTTACATCTTGGTGTGAGTCTTCATTTCTGAAAGCTCCCATGTCACATAAAACTTACATTAAATAAATAAATAAAAAGATATATATGTTTTCCTTTTGTTAATCGGTCTTTTGTTATAGGGGTCTGAGTCATAAATCTAGTGATGGGTAAAAAAAGAAACATTTTTTCCTCTACATTCCCTTACTGATTCCTTATAATTATGTATATTTTTAAGAGAAAAAAAAGGTCATTATTCTAGCCATATGTTTAAGCCAACTTGACACTCTGCCCTGACAGTGACAACTCAGCGACAGTGGAGAGACAGTGGCACTATCCACATCTCTGCAAGGAAACACCAAATTCTGAATCTATAGTTTTCCATTCTAAGACTCCACTTGTTTTTAAGCAGAATTTATCACCAACGTCTAGCCCTCTCTTTTAACTCTGCTACTACAACCAATTTCTCCCTCTCTCTCTCTCTTTTTTCATTGTTAAATCACAGCTGTGTACATTAGTGCAATCAAGGGGTACAATGTGCTGCTTTCATAAACAATCTGAAATATTCTCATAACTGTTCAACATACCCTTCATGGCATTATCTTAGTTATTGTATGTAGACATTTGTATTCTGCATTTAGTAAGTTTGGTCTATACCCATTCTAAGATTTACCGTAATTGTGGCCCCACCCATTACCATCCATCCACCCTAACTTCCCCCCTCCCTTTACCTTCCTTGGACCTTTCCTTATAGTCTTGTGCTATAGTTGGGTTATAGCCTTCATGTGAAAGCTATAATTTAGCTTCATAGTAGGGTGGCGTACATTGGATACTTTTTCTTCCATTCCTGAGATACTTTGCTAAGAAGAATATGTTCAAAGCTCCATCCATGTAAACATGAAAGAGGTAAAGTCTCCATCTTTATTTAAGGCTGCATAATATTCCATGGTATACATGTACCACAATTTGCTAGTCCATTCATGTTTTCCATCCTGTTTTGCTATCTTGACATAAAAACAAATAAGGAACACAGTGTGAATATCACTATTGGTGAAAAGCATATCAACCTTTTGCATCAATCAAGTTCATGTATACCTTGAACTAATTTAATGCATGAATGATACTAATAAAATGATGTAGATTGAGAGGCTGGTGGCCTAATTTCTCAGATGAACGTTTTTCACTTAACTATCCTTTTGGGTCAACATGAATCCTAATCTTTAGTTCTTGCAAAGTTTAAAAACTCAATTTTATGAGTCCTTTCAAATATGATCAGACCTATATAAGTGTTTCACAACAAATAAATTCATAAAGTGGTGATTTTGAGTCTAGAACAGTGGTTCTCAACCTTTCTAATGCCGTGACCCTTTAATACAGTTCCTGTGGGTCGCAACCCATGGGTTGAGAACCACTGGTCTAGACTATCAAACTCCTCATTTATAATTTGGCTACATTTTCACTGTGACTGTATTACCTGTTTTTCCTCATACCTGTTTTCAGTGATCACAGTGCCTAGAGAATGGTATTTGTGATGAGATTCTTTGATGGATAATAGACCAGGGCAGGGGAAATAACCTCATTTTATAAGCTACTACTTCTGGGCAGAGTCAGCAGATCCCCTTGGGCCCGTGCAAAAGCATGACTTTCCAGGGTCTGCCAAGCATTGCATCTCTCTTCTGGGACAGCTGTGGGCATTGATTAACAAAGGTTCTACTGCAGAGGTTGTCGTGCTCTTTCTGTAAAGGGTCAGATAGTAAATATTTTGAACTCTACATGGATCATGTAGTTTCTGTCACAACTATTCAATTCTGCCCTCTTGGTTGGGAAGCAGCATAAAGTTATATGGAGAATACACAGATTTGGGGACAAAATTTGCTGACTCCTGTTTGATTCTTTTCATTCTTTTCTTTTTTTCTTTTTTTTTTTTAATTTAATCTCTAAACGGATCACTCTACTTTGGGGATGACATCTATCCAGGATAGCTTACATTTGATGACAGCTATTAGTCGCTTGTGATGTGAGACACACACTTTGGAGCCAGAAAGATATTACTGAAATTTCCGTTCTGCTTGACAGTATTTGTAGCTGTATGGCCTGGGCCTCCCTCTTCAAGCTTGTTTTCCCATCAGCGAAATGTGGATCAGGAATCTGACCTTATAGGAATGTCATACTGATTAAATGGAGAGTGTATGTTAAGTGTCTGGCACTAAGAAAATGTTCAAACAGTATTAGTTTTCTTCTCTGATTCTGGGACATCTGCTTCTCTACATGCCTGTGAAAATCGGGCAACAACTAACCTCATCAAAACACATTTATGAAGTCTTCCTTTGATATCTGGAGAATTCAAAATTAATAGTAAAGAGCTTTAATTTCAGACAATACTGTGTTTAAAAATCTGTCCTCAGCTTCAGAATCCATTTGGTGTAGTTCTTGCAACCCTTTGCATGTTAATAGCAATAACCACCACAACTACAGCATGGCGTCAAAGCATTTAACCACAAAAGCATTCTGATAACTCTCAGGGAAGTAAAGGAAACCTAGAAAATACACTAAGGGATTTTAAAGGGCCACAACTGAAAAGAGATCTCCTGGAGAGAGTAGCAGGTTTAGATTTTATCTAATGTTTGCTATGGCCATGTGAGAACTTGTTAGAATCAGTATTATTGTAAACTTGCTTTGGAAGTCCACTTTCAGTGTCCTTGTAATAGCTTGTGAAATCAATACTACTTGAAATTATTCCTCTTTGAAAAGTTTTATTAATAAACATACATATGTGTATGAGGCACTGGTGGCAGGAACTGCTTTCAGAGGAGGAGAGTGATTTTGTGTGTTTACTTACTTGCATAAACACATTCAGATATTGTGGAATTGAGTGTATTTAGCATTAGACTCTTAGTTGGGGGAACATTTAAGTTCTGCAATAATTAAAAATAAAGAATTTGCTCCCTCACAAGGGAAATTATTACACTCAGTGCAAGCATGGCTATATAACATGTGTAAAGTAGTAATATCTTTTTCTTTTTCTTATTAAATCATAGCTGTGTACATCGATGCAATCATGGGGCACAATGTGCTGGTTTTATATACAATTTGAAATATTTTCATCAAACTGATTAACATAGCCTTCATGGTATTTTCTTAGTTATTGTACTAAGACATTTGTATTCTATATTTAGTAAATTTCACATGTACCCTTGTAAGATGCACCACGTGTGTGGTCCCACCAATTACTCTCCCTCCACCCATCCTCCCTCCTCCCCTCCTCTCCCTCTCCCCTTTCCCCTTCTTCTTTGGGCTATAATTGGGAAGTAGTAGTATCTTGAAAGAACTAGAGTAGTACAAAAGTATAATTTTGAGAAATAATAAGTACTTCAATACCTGAGGGATTTTATTGCTTCAAGAATGAGAATTGGGGGGCAGCCCCTATGGCTCAGTGAGTAGGATGCTGGCCCCATATACCGAGGGTGGTGGGTTCAAACCCAGCCCTGGCCAAACTGCAACAAAAAAATAGCCGGGCGTTGTGATGGGTGCCCATAGTCCCAACTACTTGGGAGGCTGAGGTAAGAGAATCACCTAAGCCTAAGAGCTGGAGGTTGCTGTGAGCTGTGATGCCACAGCACTCTACCCAGGGTGACAAAGTGAGACTCTGTCTCTAACAAAAAAGAAAGAAAGAATGAGAACTGAGAAGTGGGTGCCTTGGTCAGGGAGCCTTGCTCATGACTCCTCATATCAGAACTTTTCAACTTGCAACTCATTGCATTTATTTCTTTGATTATTCATTCAATTATTCCTTGATACACATTTATTAAAGAATTACTACTTGTGAAGCACTATGGCAAGTGTTAGGAACATAATTTATTCAGAGACAGATGCATAATTTTTTTGAGACAGAATCTTACTTTGTCACCCTGGGTAGAGCACCATGGCATCATAGCTCACAGCAACCTCAAATTCTTGGTCTCAAGTGATCCTCTTGCCTCAGCCTCCTAGGTAGCAGGGACTACGGGCAGCTGTCACAACACCAGGCTAGATGCATAAATTGATGATTGCAGTGTTTTATAAGTGCTACCATAGAAATGTGTACCAAGAGCTGAGAGAGCAGTACAGAGGAATAGATTCATTCTAAAGGAGCCCAACAGCAGTGTGGAGGACGAGATGATCAGAGAATGAAAATGACACTGGAGCTGGGTACCGAAGCTCTTCAGGGTTTTTTGAGGATGACAAGACTGGGAATTATAGACAGGTAAACTACATGATCGAAGTCAAAGGAACATAAAAGTGTCCTTTGAATGTATTTGTGAATCATCTGATGCAGCTGCGGCAGGGCTCATGGTAGTGAATGGCAGGGGATTTCATTCCACTTTATGGATCCTGTGGTCCTTTAGTCAGTTGGCCCTTGTCTCTTGGGTATCATGCTAGTTTTTCTCTATAAAGTCAATGTCTTCAAGGGTTACACCCAAGGTGTATTAGCGAAGTGTTTTCAGGTTTCAAGGAGCACAAACATGCCACTAACTTTGGGAGCCTGGAATTTATTATAAGGATATAAGAGTAAATAAGGAGGCAAGTACAGAAAACATTCAATGCCATGATCATGTTTCACGTAGAACCAGAGCATTGTTCATTGGTCTCCAGGATCATATAGCAATGTGATGTTCCAAGAGCAATACCATGGTTGTTGTCCCACCAACTTCTCTCTTCTCTGCGTCATCCTCCTGCTACTTCTCAGTTTATCTGCCTCATGGTCTTTATTTACTCATTGCTTTCACTAACTCATGGAACCTGCTTAGTCCCTGTTTGGTTTCCCCTTTTTCATCCCTGTCTGTGTACTTTTGTGCAGAAAAGAATTAACAGCAGGCCCAAGAATGCTATTCTTTGAAAGATCTGTGTGCAAGTTTTATGGTTAATTGATGTCTGGGAACTTAAGTTTCAGGCAAAATCTGCCCCTTCCCTAAATGATAAGAGGACCCACTGGGTGTAAACAATGTAGTTTATGCTAAACACCTGCTTTCCTTCTGGGAGTCAGGGGTTTTGGTATGTGTCAGGAAAAGGGTGCAGGGTGCCTGTGTGACCAGCTTTCAGTAAAATTGCTGTGTCCTGAGTCTGTAATGAGCTCCCTTGCTAGGCAGCATTTCATACCTGTTGTAACAATTTATTGCTAGAGGAATAGGATGTCTCTGTGGGATTCCACTGGGAGAGGACTCTTGAAAGCCTGCACCTGGTTTCCTTCAGACTTTGCCTTATATGCTTTTTCCAACTTTGGTGATTTTGCTCTGTATTCGGTCGCTATCACAGCCATAAATTAGACTCTATGTTGAATCTGTGATTCTTTTTAGCCAGTGGTTCTCAACCTTCCTAATGCCGCAATGCAACCCTTTAATACAGTTCCTATGGGTCGCCACCCACAGGTTGTGAACTGCTGCTCTTAGCAAATCTCTGGTCCTAAGCACTCCCAACAGAACTTTGATTTTGGACTCCTCAGCAAAGAACTTCTTATTCATAGCACACTACCTACCCCTTGGCATACTTTGATCTCTGGCTATCTCTTCACCCTCGTCTGTTACCACTCTCTCTCCTCCCATTCTAGTTCTGCTGGATTCCTTGCTATTCCTGAAACATTCCAAGAATGTTGCTTCAAGGCCTTGGTGCTTGCATCCCCTCTGCCTGTGTTCTCCCCTCAGATATCTGCATAGTTCCCCCCTCCCCTTACCTCATTCATATTTCCATTCACATCCAATCTCTTCTTCTTTTGTATTAATAAAACCACTGATATTGGGCTGGGAACTTGGCTACTAGTAAAAAACGTACACGTTCCACTCTCCCTTCCTGATAGATGTGGCTATGTGACTAAGTGCAGGCTGGTAGTATACCTTTTCCTTTCTGTTGAATGAAATGGGATGTAAGATTTGGAGTGTTGGCAGTCACCCTGAACTCTGAAGCAACTTTGGCAATGGTAGATACGGTCAAGGGAGCAACAAGATAGAAGGGGCCAATATTAATCTTCTAGAATCTATCTCTGGACTTTGACAAGAGCCATAAATAAACTTGTATTTTGTATAAGCCTAGACAGTAAGAGTTTTCTCTCACTTGAAGTTGACCCTAATCCTAATTTTTTTTGAGAGAGAGTCTCACTTTGTCACCCTTGGTAGAGTGCCGTGGCGTCTTACCTCACAGCAACTTTAAACTCTTGGGTTCAAGTGATCCCCTTGTCTCAGCCTCCCAAGTACCTGGGACTATAGGCACCTGCCACAACACCCAGCTATTTTTTAGAGATGGGGTCTTGCTCTTGCTCAGGCTGGTGTTGAACCTGTGAGCTCAGGCAACCCACCCACCTCAGCCTCCAGAGTTCTTGAATTATAGGCACAAGCCACCCCGCCTGGCCCCCTAATCCTAATTAATAAGCACCAATCTACAGTCTGACTTCCTGAAGCTAGGAAGCAGAATTACATATAAAATATGGTACCATAGGAATTTCACTTGGTTCAAAAGAAACCATGGGCATGACAGACACTGGCAGGTAGAGTGCTATCCTGTGGGAATGTCAGCTGTGGAAAAGCATTATAGTAATACCTTCCCCACCCCACCCAACAGATCACACCTCCCTGTGCCCACATACTTCTTTGCAATGTGATGCTGCTATTCCTATGAACAGGCAAAGATTGTCTCTCCATTCCCTTGACTTTGGCTTGGACTTGTAACTGGTTTCAACCAACAGAATGCAACAGAAGTGAGATGCTAGTTCCAGATCCTAGAATGCTGGAACTAGGACAAGAATGTTCCAGATCCTAGGACTTAGTCCTTGCAGTTTCCACTTACCCTCTTGGAACCCCAAGATCACCACCTTATGAAGCCTATTATGAAGCCTAGTATAGCTTACCAGAGGATGGGAAACCACTGAAGGACCATAGAGGTGCCCAAGTGCAGAGCCAGCACCAACCACCAGGCATGAGAGTAAGGCCTTCGTAAGCCCTTCAGCCCACATGACAGCCATCAGATGATTTGAGCCACACCAACCTTTGCAAGCAAGACCATCAGAACTCACTCCCACATAGTTAGCCAACAGAATCCTGAAAGGAAACAGTTGCTGGGATTTTTTTTTTTTTTTGAGACAGAATCTCACTATGTCATCCTTGGTAGAGTGCCATGCGTCACAGCTCACGGCAACCTCAAACTCCTGGGCTGAAGCAATTCCCTTGCCTCAGCCTCCCAAGTAGCTGGGACTACAGGCACCTGCCACAACACCTGGTTATTGTTGCAATTGTCATTGTTGTTTAGCTGGTTCCAGCTGGGTTTGTACCTGCCACCTTCAGTGCATGTGGCTGGTGCCATAACCACTGTGCTACAGACGCCGAGCCTTGACAAGGGTTTTTATGTATCAATACAGACTCGAAAATGCATCTCAGTGAATATATGTTTCTTGCTGCAGAAAAAGTTGAAGACAAGGGCAAATGTAGGGGAATGGCAACTCACTCAGGTTTGGTAGCATTTAAGAGAAATATAAAGCCTTCAACTTAACTCCCTTTAATATTAAAAATCAGGAACACAAATGTTTAATAATTATAATAAATACAAAGGGTATAATAAGTATAAATGCATAGGATAGTAGAAGGAAGGTTGAATGAAAATTGATAGAATTGGGCTCTGCCTACTTTTAGTTGATTAGTTTTATGACCTTAAAAATGTTCCTATGACGGTGCCTGTGGCTCAGTGGGTAGGGCGCTGGCCACATACACTGAGGCTGGTAATTCGAACCTGGCCTGGCCAGCTAAAACAGCAATGACAACTGCAACAACCATAAAAAGTAGCCAGCCTTGTGGTGGGTTCCTGTAGTCCCAGCCACTTGGTAGGCTGAGGCAAGAGAATCACATAAGCCCAAGAGTTTGAGATTGCTGTGAGCTGTGATGCCATAGCACTCTACCAAGGGCAACATAGTGAGACTCTGTCTCAAAAAACCAAAATAAAATACTGTGGGAGTCCAGAGGTGGGGGGACCCAACTGGCTATGGAGAGGAAGATGGTGGTGGCTCAAGTGAGGAGATAGTTCAGAAAATATATCCTAGGGATGAGATGCCACCTATGTTGAAGGAAGAGTAGAGACAACAGTCCTAACTACTGAGCTGTCTGCTGACAGCTGAAATCATACTTCATTGTTGTTGAGATTCAATTTTACTTTTCTTTAAAAAGGACATTTAAAATGATGTCCATCATCATCTGCCTCTCATTAAAGATATTTCATCTTTATACAAAATATAGGAAGAATATTACCTATATAAAGAACAATCCTTTAACTTGAATACAGTTAGCTTTAAATTTCTTCTGATGTCCTTGCATCAGTAGTCTTTGGAGACCAGCATTTTGAGACCATGAGACTTTCAAGTCAACTTTTACTAGTTAGGTTATAGACACAACATTTGATTTCTGCATATGGCAAACAATTCTGCTTTCCCTCCAAAATCCACATTTCCCTTTTTCCATAGAAACAGAGATTATACTAGGTACATCACTACTCAGCTGGAGACTACTTCTTTAGCGTCTTTCACAGCTAACTGTGATTATGTGGCTAAGTTTAGGACAACCTGAAGGAGATTGAGCTTATATGGAATTTTTGTGCCATTTCCATCTTTAAAAATAAGCTGTTTGCTTTGGATTTCCCCTCTTTCTCCTTTCCACAGGTTGGGACAGTGAATGTGACCACAACCCAACTTTGACTGTAAGAATAATGACATGACCACAGGGAGTGGTGAAGTGGGTTTCTTTTTCTTTTTTCTTTTCTTTTCTTTTCTTTCTTTTTTTTTTTTTTTTGAGACAGAGTCTCACTTTTTCACCCTGGATCATAGCTCATAGTAACCTCCAACTCTTGGGCTCAAGCAATTGTCTTGCCTCAGCCTCCCTAGCAGGTGGAACTACAGGTACCACTACAATGCTCGGCTATTTTTTAGACATGGGGGTCTTGCTCTGGCTCAGGCTGGTCTCAACCTGTGAGCTCAGGCAATCCACCCACCCCGGCCTCCCAGAGTGCTGGGATTACAGGTGTGAGCCACCGCACCCTGCCAGGGAGTGGTGAAGTGGGAAATGGAAGGAGTCTGGGTCCTTGAGTGACTTCATGTAGTAGAGTCTTCTCGTGAACCTGCACTGCTCACTTTGGACTATGACCTGAAGAAGCAATGAACGTCCATCTTATTTAAGCCTTTGCATACAGGTGTATACTATTTGGTGTTTCTTTTCTGGAGCAGCTAAACTTTTACCCTTAAAAGCAAGACCCAGCTTTCTTTTGCTTTTTCAGTGATATTTGCCTACCAACTTCCCTTTGAAAGGTTCCTTGCTACTTCTGTTTTTCTCACCCACATGAGATAGCTGAGTTACTAGGTTATGAGAGAAGGACATTTGCATAATAATAATACCTAAATGTGGAAATCCCCTAAATAGAAAAGGTCAGTTACCTTCTTACTGCTCTTGCTCAGTTCTCTGCTTGTTCCCTTTGCCCTGCTTATACTACAGCTGGAAACCTCCCTTGGGAGTTTGAGGGACTCCCAAGGGAGGTTTGAGGGAACACAGTTCACCCTGAGGACTCTCCACCCTGTCCAGCTCACTTCTCTTTTTTGCCTTCTGAACACTGACTGTTTTACTTCCCAGACAACTAGATAACATACACTGCCCTTCAAATAACACAGACTCTTTCAACAAATAGTTATTGAGCGTATGTACTTTGTAAGGCATAAGGTAAAATTATGAAATAGGACAAGCACCTGAGTTTTTAGTCTACTGAGTAGAAATTGATAAATAAAGAGAAAATTATACATTAAAGGACAAATTCCTATAATTGGAACATGTACAGTGTGTTATGGGAATGCTCAGGAGAGGTGCCTGACATGTTTGTACAAAATGGAGTGTGGTCCACAGTGTAAAGTGAAATAAAAACATGAGAAAAGGTGAAAAAATGTATACATTGGCTGCAAAAAACTGTACAACTACTAAAATAATTTAGAGTATGTTACATAAAAAAATTAGTTATTTCTGTCCCACATGTTAATACCCAAAGTGATTTTGCTAATGTTTGGTGTATGTTTTTCCAGATATATAGTTTGAAAATAAATACATTAATATACATCCATATTGGTTTTTAATTGAACAAAAATCTAATTACCATGTACATATTATGCAACTTCCTTTTTCACAGGGACTTGTTTCAATATCAGTACATTAATATTGACCTCATTTAAAAACTAGTCATGTAGACATTCCTACTAATGATACTAACTTATTAAATAAATCTTCATTTTTTGATATGTAGGGCTTTTTAAATTTTTTTTCTAAAATTAGTGTTTCAATGGCTTGGCACCCATAGTTCAGTGGTTAGGGCACCAGCAACATACACCAGGGCATGTGGATTTAAGCCTGTCCCAGGCCTGCTAAACAAAAAAATAGTGGAGTGTTGTGGCAGGTGCCTGTAGTCCCAGCTACTTGGGACGCTGGGACTATAGGCAAGAGAATCGCTTAAGCCCAAGATTTTGAGGTTGCTGTGATCTGTGATGTCACTGAGCTGTGATGTCACAGCACTCTACTGAGGGTGACATAGTGAGACTCTGTTTCAAACAAACAAACAAACAAAAAAATAAAATAAAATTATGTTTCAAGAAAAATCTACACCTAGGCATTCATGATAAGTATTAAGACAAAAGGACTTCAGTCTAAAAATCTTATACCTGCCAAAAATATGTGAGAAGAAAATCAGACATTTTTGCACACATAAAGTATCAGAAGATACCTTCCTCTTTTCTTTCTGGGGAATTTACTTGAGGAATCACCATTCTAGCAGAATCAAAATCAAAGCAAAATTGTGATCTTTAGGGGATTTAAAGTGTATAAGAAACATGAATGAGTAACCAAATCCAGTAAATTACAAAAAAAAAAAAAAAAAAAAGGAAGAATAGAGGATGATAGCATGGTTCTCGAATGAATACTTGAATATTATTAAAAATTGATGTATCTCCAGGAGTGGTGGCTCACACCTGTAATCCTAGCATTCTGGGAGGCTGAGGCAGGTGGATTGCTACAGCTCAGGAGTTTGAGACCAGCCTGAGCAAGAGAGAAACCTCATCTCTAAAAAATAGCCTGACATTGTGGTGGACGCCTATAGTCCCAGCAGCTCAAGAGTCTGAGGCAAGAGAATCACTTGAGCCCAAGAGGTTGAGGTTGCTGTGAGCTATGACACTATGGCACTCTACTGGGGGTGACCAAGTGAGACTGTCAAAAAAAAAAAAAAATTGCTATGTCTCAAGTCAATGTTTAGACTTCTTTCAATTACAGACCAATCCTGAG
Organism: Loris lydekkerianus; assembly: GCA_963574355.1. Classification (NCBI taxonomy): domain Eukaryota; kingdom Metazoa; phylum Chordata; class Mammalia; order Primates; family Lorisidae; genus Loris; species Loris lydekkerianus. Next base: position 105,801 of record CAUYPK010024840.1, read on the forward strand.
AGGGGTCTGGTTTTGAATAATGGCAAAATTTTCTAGGAAAATAAAGTAAGCAAGAATGGCTAAAAAAAAATTGGGGCTTACTAGATGCTGAAGAATTATAAATATGCAGTAGTTAAAGCATGTTAAATACTGAGAATAGGCAGGTACATCAGTGACCTAGTAGTGATAATTTGGAACTAGAGTTTATAAAATAGAAAAGAATAGGGTGGTGCCTGTGGCTCAAGAAGTATGGCACTGGCCCCATATGCTGGGGGTGGCGGGTTCAAACCCAGCCCTGGCCAAAAACTGCAAAAAAAAAAAAGAGAAAAGAATAGTAAGATAATATATTTTTTAAAAATCACAAATCTAAGGGTATTGTTTCTTTAATAAATAACATTGGTAAAATAAAGTAACTCTTTGAAAAATATTTTATTAGAGCTTTGTATGATAGTATACACATAGATTAAAAAGTTAAAAATTCAAACCCCCCCCAAAAAATAGAAGAAGGTATAGAACAATGTTTATATCATCCATTTATGAGGAAGGGTTTCCTTAAGCAAAGAAGCAATGGAAGAAACCATAGGAAAAGAAAATAGGTTTGACCATATAAAAATATAAATTTTCTGAACTTAAAAATACAGATGAAAGGAAAGGACAGATCACAAACTAGAAAAGATCTATACACTATACACTGGAAAAAACAGGGTTATTCTCACTTGTCAAAACTCCATACTGGTTAATCCAACTCTGCCCAGTTTGTGCCTAAACCCTCACAGATGAATGTGTCTGATGAAAAACACAAAACTGTGTCCACTTTTTTTTTTTTTTTTTTTTGGAGACAGAGTCTCACTCTGTCACCCTGGGTAGAGTGACATGACATCATAGTTCATAGCAACCTCAAACTTCTGGTGTCATGTGATTCTCTTGCCTTAGCCTCCAAAGGAGCTAGGGCTATAGGAGCCTACCACTGTGCCTGGCTAGTTTTTCTATTTTCAGTGGGGACAGAGTCTCGCTCTTGCTCAGGCTAGTCTTGAACTCCTGAGCTTGGGCAATCTATATGCCTCAGCTTCCTGGAGTGCTAAGATTACAGGCATGAGCCACTGAGCCTGGCCTGTATTCATCCCATTTTCTCATACTCCACTCCAGCCAGATAGTAGATCTGTTGGCTCTACCTTCCACATAATCCAGAGGCTGATCACATTGGCCCACTGTCGGTGTTACCACTCTGGTGCGTGTACCACACATCTCAAGTGGAGTAACACTACAATCTTCCGACTGATCTTCCTGCTTCTACCCTTGCTCCTTTTGCTGTCCACCCAACAGTCAGAGTGACATTGTTAAATCTGGTTAGCATGTCAGGCAGGTCTTTGGTCAAAAATACTCTAATAGATTGCTGTCTCAGAGAAAAAGCCAATTCAGCTGCTCCTTCCCCCTCCTCATCTTCTAGACTCTCTTCCGACTCACTACTTCCCCCATGGCAGCCTTCTTGCTGTTCCTGGAAAACACCAGAAACACTTGCATCTTTTCAATGGCTCTCTCTGTGTCTGGAGTGACTTACCCCCCATGCCACTTGGCTTGCTCCCTCCTATCCCTTTTATCTTTACTCTTATAACCTTCCCTGACCACTCTGCTCCACTACCTACTAAATTCCTATGCCATTCCTTGCTTTATTTTTCACCTTAGTACTCAACATCCTCCAGTACATACTACACACGTTATTTATTTGTTTATTTTTGAGACAGAGTCTCACTTTGTTACCCTTGGTTGAGTGCTGTGACATCACAGCTCACAGAAACCTCAAACTCTTGGGCTCAAGCGATTGTCTTTGCCTCAGCCTCCCAAGTAGCTAGGACTGCAGGTGCCCGCCACAATACCTGGCTATTTTTAGAGATGAGGTTTTGCTCTGGCTCAGGCTGGTCTTGAACTCGTGAGCTCAGACAATCCACATGCCTCAGCCTCCCAGAGTGCTGGGATTATAGGCATGAGCCACAGAGCATTGCCACACCATATTTACTTTATTGTATATATGTCCCCGTAGAATGTAAACTCCATGAAGTCAGGGATTTTTTGTATTATTTTTTTCTAACGCAGTCTGAGTGCTGGCACACAGTTGTTCAATAAACATCTGTTGAATAAATTAATAAATTTTATTTAAAGTATATACAAAGGCCAAATGAAGTATAAAGCTCTTCAAAATTCCTAAAATATAATTTGATAATACCTTTTAGAAGCATTAAATATTAATGCAGGCTTCCCCTAATTGGTATACAAGAAACACTGTTCCAGGCTCTGTGTCCATAGTTCGGTGGTTATGGCTCCAGCCACATACAGTGGGGCTGGTGGGTTTGAACCTGGCCTGGGCCTGCTAAACAATAGTGACAGCAATAACAAAAATAATCTGGCTGTTGTGGCGGGCACCTGTAGTCCCAGCTACTTGGGAGGCTGAGGCAAGAGAATAGAGTAAGCCCAAGAGTTAGAGGTTGCTGTGAGCTGTGGCACCACAGTACTCTACCAAGGGTGACATAGTGAGACTCTGCCTCAAAAAAACAAAAACAAAAAAAAAAAAAAACAAAAGAAGGAAGAAAGTGTTAATAGGTATATGGTGGGGCCATGGGCTGGGCGCAGTGGCTCATGCCTGTAATCCCAGCACTTGGGAGGCTGAGGTGGGTGGATTGCCTGAGCTCATGGGTTCCAGACTAGCCTGAGCCAGAGCAAGATCTTATCTTTAAAAAATATCTGGGTGTTGTGGCAGGAATCTGTAGTCCCAACTACTTAGGAGGCTGAGGCAAGAGAATTCCGTGAGCCTGAGAGCTTGAGGTTGCTGTGAGCTATGATGCAACAGCACTCTACGGAGGGCAACAAAGTGAGACTCTGTCTCAAAAAAATTAAAAAAGAAAGATATATGGAAAGCAAAGAAAACTATTCTGGAAAAAAAATCTCTTAACTTGCTGTGATTGTCAGACTTACTTGCATGTTGTCATTACCTGGGGGGATTTAAAATATATTGATGCCTATGTCCCATCTTGGGAAATTCTTATTTAATTGGTTTGGTTTGGTGTCTCTCTGTTTGTGATATTAGCAGCCTTTGGTAATTATTACTGAGATCCATTAATTCATTGGGAGCTATAGGTGGTAATTTTGTTAACATCTCTGGGCGTGTATTTTTTCATACATAATATGAAGGAGTTAGAGCACATTATCTGTAAACATCTTTCCAACTAGGACACTATGCTTCTATGGGATTTGTTTGGAAACATTTACTGTTTCTTCCTGGTGATTTATTTACTGGTGTGTGAGTATGTGCAAGTATGTGTGTGTGCACGTGTGTGATGCTTGATAATCTCCAGAATAAGAAAAGGCATTTCATTTTATTATAGAGAAACCATGACAGTAAATCAGAATTCTACAAAGAGTCTTCAAGCCCTCCATGCCAACATGATGTTGGGAGAAACTGTCACATACTTCTTATGAGGCCTGTTTAGGAAAAGCACTCTGAAACCAGGGTAGCTGGGGTTTTCTAACCTGAGTAACTTGTTTTGAAGCAGCTGGATACTGTATGTTGTTTTATCAGTCTCCAATTAGTTTAGTATCCAATAATTTTTTTTCATCTGAATAAACAGTAAGTCCAGGCAGCTCTCGAGGTGTGGTGCATTTGAAAGAAGCTTTTTAGAACACAGAAGCCAAACTTGTTCACTTTATCATTAAAAAGATAATGTAGTTGAGTTGAATTAACCCATTTAGGGATGATTTTCTACCCAAGGGAAATGTAGTATGGAGTTATTTCTTATAAGCAGATTTAACTGCCCCCACACAATCAGACTTTGGAGAATCAGGTAACATTTTACTGCCCTTACCCATGTGAATTACAAAGCCTTTGAAAGATCCAATTACCCCTTTATATAACTAAAGAAACACACTTTTTAAGGCAAAAAACATTTTGTTATTGCATATAACATATGGTTGCTTTTAAATCCAAGTTTTATAATTTACAATAAAATGAGAAAAATCACCACATATGTTATTTTTTAAGTAATATATCAAAAAGTGTAAAGTGCTTATCAATGTAAAATGCCTGATATATAGCAAATGCTCAGTATGTGTTAACATTTCTCATTATAGGGATGATTTGTGTAGCTATTATTGCAAGCATTAGAAAACATTCATTACTTTCTTTGGTTAAATCTTTTTAAGAAGATTGTTTTTTCGTTTTTGACCCTGTCAGTGATGTTACAAAGTGAATTATGTAAGAACACTGTAGTTCTTATAACTTTTTAAGTTGTTAGTTTCACCATACAAGATGTCTAGTACCAAACAGTGCTTGGTGAGATGTTTTAGTTTTAAATAAATGGATAGTGCAAACAAAGTGAGAATGATCTCCGTAATACCAAAAACCAAAACCTAGGGGTTAGGTACTGAGTGCTGGGTGAAATTTACTGAATTTACCAATGGGGAGGCAGGCAACGTGTGCAGGACTTTATTAATAGACACCTATCTGTATTGTACTGGATCTCACTAAACATCTTTACATCAAGTTGTGGTGTTGAGGTCCTGGGCAAAATATAGAAGAGCCCATTATCTAGTAATAAGTTTATGTTTGGTCTGTGAACAATGAAGGCCTGAAGAACAAGAGCCGTGGAAAAGGGAAAAGGCCGTGAAGTAATCTTGTGACTATACTGAAGAATCAGGATGTAATTGTTGTGACTTAAGTCAGTGGTTCTCAACCTTCCTAATGCCACAACTCTTTTTTTTTTTTTTTTGCAGTTTTTGGCCGGGGCTGGGTTTGAACCCACCACCTCCAGCATATGGGGCCAGTGCCCTACTCCTTTGAGCCATAGGTGCCACCCCACAACTCTTTAATAAAGTTCCTTTGGGTCTCGACCCACAGGTTGAGAATGGCTGACCTAAGTGGATGGGCTAAGTGGCAGACCTTCTTGTTTATTTCACTGAATGAATGGTAATTTCAAGAGAGATTATCTGCTTAGCAATACTTATTTTTCTTGATAGCCCATTTTTCTTTTTATTAATCACTATCTTTGAAAGTGATTTAGAGGTAGTTGAAACCAACTAGCCTGAGTTGAAGAGCTCCTATATTGCTGATATCATCTTGCTTCTCAAGGCTGTCTGTAGTTTTGGTTAATGAGAAAGCATATGTTTGGCATTTCCTTTTTGACAACTACTGAGTGAATAAGGAAAGGAATAGATAGTCAACTGAGTTATGTACTGTGAGGGAAGAGAAAGGTTGGGCAACTGCTCTGAGCACCAGCATTTGCTCTTGTGGGACTTAGTTTCCTGTGTGTCCTGTTCCTCTTTATAAAGAGTCTATATAGTCTGAGCAGCCCTAGATAAATCCCTTTTCTGGGGGCAAATGACAGAGAGTTCAGAGTGGCTAACTACTTTCTTCACCCAAACTCTTGATTACAACTCTGCTCCAAGTTGTCAATTGGTTTCTTATCTATTTTTAATCCTTTGATGATAAAGTTAAACATTAAAAATAAAATACTGATTTAAATATTGTTTCTGTGAGAATGTTTTTCATGCATTAGAAAATACAGCTTTAGGGCCAGGCACAGTGGTTTATGCCTGTAATCCTAGCACTTTGACAGGGCAGTGCTTGTGGCTCAAAGGAGTAGGGCACCGGCCCCATAAACTGGTGGTGACAGGTTCAAACCCGGCCCCGGCCAAAAACTGCCAAAAAAAATAAAAAAAAAATCCTAGCACTCTGACAGGCCCAGCTGGGTGGATTCTTTAGGTTCACAAGTTCAAGACCAGCCTAGCAAGAGTGAGACCCAGTTTCTAAAAAATAGCCAGGTGTTGTGGCAGGCGCCTGTAGTCCCAGCTACCTGGGAGGCTGAGGCAAGCGAATTGCGTGAGGCCAGGAGTTTGAGGTTGCTATGAGCTATGTCACCATGGCACTCTACCCAGGACAACAAAGTGAAACTCTGTCTCAAAAAAAAAAAAAAAAAAAGAAAAAGAAAAGAGAAAGAAAGAAAGAAATAAAAGAAAATACAGCTTTGAGGGCAATCCAACTCAAATGTCAAGTCCTGTCACATAATCATGGTAATCAGAGCTTCTGATCTGGATTGGAAGTCTTTGGGAGGCCTGAGGTTGATTCGGTTCTACCATTAACTGGCATGTTTCATCATTTGTTTTATTTGATGTTGAAATCATGCTTATAGGTCGGGCGCAGTGACTCATGCCCGTAATCCCAGCATTCTGGGAGGCCAAGGTGCGTGGATTGCCTGAGCTCACAGGTTCAAGACCAACCTAGCAAGAGAGAGACCCCGTCTCTAAAAAACAGCTGGTTGTTGTGGCAGGCGCCTATAGTCCCAGCTACTCAGGAGGCTGAGGCAAGTGAATGGCTTAAATACAAGAGTTTGAGGTTGCTGTGAGCTGTGACACCACAGCAGCACTCCACCTGAGGCTACAAAATGAGACTGTCTCAAAAAAAAAAAAAAAAAAAGAATCATGTTTATATTATTTTATACTACTTTCCGGTTAGGTCAACATCTTTATCACTCTGGGCTTTATAAATTCCTGCCTGCTTCCTTAAGAATGCCTTGACTCTCTTACTAATGTTGATTATTGTTGAAACTGTTTTTCAAGGGCTGTAATGTTATCTATGCTGCTTGATTTGCAGATGTTTGGGAAGTGGTGGCTGATCTAAACATATTCAGAAAAAATGGGGGCAAAATTAAGGCTCCTGACACACAAATTCTCTTACACTCTTTCCAATATTTCTGTTACTATCACAAATAGTTAACTAGATAAATCTTTAAAGTTCTACTACTTTATCTTGTCACTATTTTATTTCTTCATCTTTTTTTGACACTTATGATTCCACCACTGCAATTTAAATCTAAAAATTACCTTTAGGCTGTAGAGCTCTGGGACCAAGATTGACTCTAGATTCAAGATCCAGTTTGACCATTTCTGTAGCTATGTGGTCTCTGGTAAATTTTATCATCAGTAAAATTAGTGCTAATCTCCATAGAGTCAATGAAAAGATTAAGTAACACAGGCTATTATTGTTTTCTTCACTTTAATAATAGAGAATTGGTAAGGTAATAGTATTGAGTACTATTTGCTAGACAGTAATTGGACAATTTATTTATTATTCTATTTAATCCTCTGAGACAGGGATCTTCATTTTACTTTTCAGATAATTAAATTATGGCTAGACTAAGTTCTCCAGAAGACTACACAACTAGCAGATAGTTTGAACCCAGGTTTGTCTCTAAAACACATGCTCTTTTTACCACATGAAAGAAAAAAAGAAACAAACAAACTTTTAAAACTTCATTTTTTCCAGGTTATTGTTCAGGCATTTCCACAGCTATTACTTTCTTTTGGATGTATAAAAACAAATGCAAAGTAAAAGACGCAGAATGGGGAAAGGGAGCTCTGAGAAGGAAGAGACAAGGAAAAACGAGAAGTCTGCAAAGGATTTTAATTACTTGTTTACCTGCCTTTATCAGAGTGCTAAGTGGAGGACTAGGTGGGACGACTGGTGTTGCACTATCTCCAAGGTCCTTTCTGAGGTAAAATTCCAGCTTTGCAACCACAGACCCTTTCACCACCCACGTCTTTCAGATGTCAACCGCCTTGGCCTGAGCCCTGTTTTTACTCCATTGCACACTTATTTATTTATCTTTTTGAGATAGAGCTCACTTTGTCACCCTCAGTAGAGTGCTGTAGCTCACAGCAACCTCCAGCTCTTGGGTTTAGGCGGTTCTTCTGGCACCTTCCACAACACCCGGCCACTTTTTTTGTTGCAGTTTGGCCGGGGTCGGGTTTGAACCCGCCACCCTCGCTATATGGGGCCGGCGCCCTACCCACTGAGCCACAGGCGCCGCCCCATTACACTTTTTTAAAGTACTGGGTCATTAATGGCACTGTTTCCAGTGACCAAAGAATTAAAGGGCACAGGTGGAGGACCAAGTTCTGAGGGTGGTAAAAAAAAGACCAGAAAACCCTAAGGGCCGGATCGGTGCCTCAGGTCTGTAATCCTAGCACTCCCGGAGGCGGAGGCAGGTGGATCGCTGGAGCTCAGGAGTTGGAGACCAGCCTGAACAAAGCAAGGCTCGTCTCTATTAAAAATATAAAAAACTAGCGCCGCAGGCGGCTGGCGCCTGTAGTTCCAGCTACTCTGGAGGCTGAGGCAGGAGGATCGGTTGAACTTAGGAGTTTGAAGTTGCGGTGAGCTATGATGACGTTAGGGCACTTTATCGTAGGGCAACATTGTGAGACTCTGTCTCAAAGCAAAACAGATAAAAGAAAACTCAAAGTTGGACACTGAGCTGTAAAATTCAGTAGCAGAGAAGCGACGTAGCACTGACAAGTCCAGCCTGATCGGATTCCGGAGATAGCGAGCGGAGCGGGCAGGGCCGAGTGCACTGGAAGGACTAGGGGTGGGGCCCGCGCTGACAGTCCCGAGGGAGGAGGGAGGGCTGCAGCGCGGCGGCCAGGATCTATGCCCGCCCCTTTTCTTTCCTCTACGCCAGGAGGGCGTGCCGACGCCCAGTGACGTCACAAGGGGCGGGGCAGCCTGGGGACTCTATCCTGCGCGCGGGCGCGTTCGCCAGTCGCTGTTTGGGACGGTGGTTGCGAGGTTGTTTGGTCTCTGCTCTCGTTTCGCTGTCACAGGCCGACTCTTCCCAGAGACCGGGACAGGCTGGGCGCGCGCCCGGGTCTGTGTGAACGACACTTTGTGGAGAGCTGTCTCCTCGTTTCCTGTTTTTTCCTTCCTTTTTCCAAAGAACAGGGCAGTTCGCACACTTGCCATCCTGTAGCTCAGTTGGGAGCGGTGTTGGTGTGCGGAGTGGTGCGTCTTTTTTAAAAATTTTGAACTTGTGAGCGCTTTTTTTTTCTTTTTCTGTTTTTAGGCTCTGTGCCGTCCGGGCTGGTTTCTCAGGTCCCTGACTAACCGCTTTCTGCCCCTTCTCTCGCCACCCCCCGCCCAAGGTCGCCCCTCCGCCCTCACCCCTGGCCCCAGAGGGTAGGAAGCTTTGTCCCCGCCCTGCCCACTCGAGTGTCTCTGCAGTCGTAGCCGCACCTGCCTGAATATGAATGGGGTCAACGACCCACTTCTCTTTATAAAAGATATTAAGCCCGGACTGAAAAACTTAAATGTCGTCTTTATTGTCTTGGAGATAGGTAAGTGGGGTCCGCAGTCCACTCCGCAGCCCCCTGTGTGTCCCGGGGCGGGAGACAGAGGCGCGGCAGTCGCGAGCCGGGGGCTTTCCTCCTTCCCCTCCCCCCTCCCTTCCCTTCCCCTCCCCTCCCCCACCCACGTGGCTCCAGTGGCTCCCGGCTGGCCTCGGATCTTACCTGCGGCGACAACTCTGGGCTGGGCCTTTCCCCACCTTCCAGATGTATTAAATAAAATACTGGAGGAGGAGTTAGGGAACCCTTCTAGACGTTTTCATCTAACACACCACTCTCCTCTTCGATTTTTAAATCCTCACAGGACGCGTGACCAAAACCAAAGATGGCCATGAAGTGAGATCGTGCAAAGTAGCAGATAAAACGGGCAGCATCACTATTTCCGTGTGGGATGAGATCGGAGGGCTCATACAGCCCGGGGATATTATTCGGTTGACCAGAGGGTAGGTGTGCATGAAAGTAAGGGGAGGCCAGTCTCCAGAATCGGGATTTGGCTAACTCCCCAAGATCTTGGCCAAGTTCTGGAGATTCTTGTCTTTTCTGTGGGCCACTCGGAGGAGTTTTAAGCTTCTTTGGTGTTAAATTTGAATGGCTGGGATGTATAACACCTTTGCAGTTATAAAGGCAGTCAGTTGCAGGCTTTTATAATCTTCCATATCCTCTCACCACTACCACCACCACCAAGTTCACAGGTCAAGTGTATTTTTAAAAGCTATTCTGGGAGACACTGGGTCTTTTTGTAGATTGATACAGTCCAAATTTTGCTTAGGTTATTGAATTCAGTGTAGTCACTCAGTTTTCAACCCCTCACTTTTTAATGACTTGAAATTTTGGCCAGTATTTTAAGTGTGTCATTTAGATGAGTTAAAATTACAATTTTAGTTGGGGAATTTATCATTTTCCATGGTATGTAAAGTTTGTACTGGAAAAAATTTGAGAGGGGAAGTTTACAGTATCTGGAAGGCTTGTTCTCAGAGATTTCTTATGTCTTCTGTTGTAATGTGAATGTTGCACAAAATCCTATACAACATACAGAAAATGTTTGGTAGAAAGACAACTATAATAACACCATCTAAAAGAGTCAGAGCAGATGGGTGACTTTTAAAATACAATTTAGCACAACTTTTTTTTTTTTTTTCCTATAGTCTTGTTTTTAAAAATTTACCAAAGCTCTATCTTAGGAAGATGAAAGGTAAGAGGATCTTGAAGATAGAATTTGGAAACTTTTGTGATCCATGGAATTGCAATAATTTATCCGTTGTTACTACAGGAAGAGTAGGTGGAGATTGATCTTTGCCTAATATAATCTCAGAGAAATATTGGAGAGCTCTGAATGTAGGAGCTTAGAGTTCTTTGATATTATCTTACAGGTCTTACAAAATCTTCAGGAAGGGAAGTTATCACAGCAGGAAGTGAGAGTCAGGACTTAGACATTTTATTCTCTTACACTGACTGACTCATTATGACACTAATTATGTCTTTTAAATTTCTGGGTCTTTAGTTTAGAATTCCTGAATAAGAGGGTGTGGTAAGGATTAGCATATCTTTCCTCCATTGACTAAAAGTATTTTATACACTGAAAACAGCATCTCATTTCAAATATAGTCTGTAGTCACAGTCACAGATGGTTCCATCAAAAAATTGGTCAAAAAATAAAACTCAGTAGCTATGGTGTCTGTAGGATGTTAAGGAGAAACAATTACCTAGGAGCATACTGTAGAGGAAAATTCAAAAGGAAAGGGTCTCTATTTGCTACTTCAGTGTGGCCATGAGAAGTAATTACATTTCATACTTCAGCTTCCTCTTCTGTAAAATGGGAATGATTATACCTTACTAAAATAATACTAAGCTTGGAGTCTGGCCCAGCATAAGGCCTTTAAATTCAGGTTACATTTAAGAAAAGTAGCTCTTGAAGAAAGTCGTCTAAATAATGATTAATTCAGAAAACTTGATTTTAGTGTTCTCATTCCTTAAACAAGTGAAAGTTAAGTATTTTAATTTTTGGCTCTGCGCCGATCACACAGTGGTTACAGTGCCAGCCACATGCACCAAGGCTGGCAGTTTGAGCCTGGCCTGAGCCAGCAAACAATGACAAGAAAATTGCCAGGCTTCCCAGCTACTGGGGAGCCTGAGGCAAGAGAATCACTTAAGCCCAAGAGTTGGAGGTTGCTGTGAGCTGTCATGCTATGGCACTCTACCAAGGGCAACATAGACTCTGTCTCAAAAAATAATAATAATTTTAGCTGTTCTATTTTTTTCCTCAAAACACACATTTTTACATTACTATGGTAAAATGTTACCAGCCTGTCTCCTCCATCACTCTCTATATAACTTGAGAGTGGCAAATGGAGTCTTTAATAAATAACTCTTATTGAAATGAATTATATAATAAATCATTTTAAAAGTTATGCAGTTAACATAGGAGCTACACAAAGAACTGTTGAAAATGAAACCTTGGACTGATTTGAGAATAATAATGAATAATATTGATTAACTTACCTTTTTGTAGATTTGTATCTAGAATTGTTTTTTATTGGCAGAAACTGTCTTTTGCAAGAGATCAATTATGTTTGCATTCACAATCGTTCATATTAAACAATTACTCAGCCAGGTTGATATTAAAAATTGCAATTTTTTATTTTATTTTATTTTTTTTTTGAGACAGAGTGTCACCCTGCCACCCTCAGTAGAGTGCAGGGGCATCACAGCTCACAGCAATTTCAAACTCTTGGGCTAAGAGAGTCTCTTGCCTCAGCCTTCCAAGTAGCTGGGACTACTTGCGACAACACCCAGCTATTTTTTGTTGTTGTTGTTGTAGTTGTCATCGTTTAGCAGGTGGGGGCTGAGTTCAAACCTCCTAGCCCAGCTGTATGTGGCAAAGGCCCTGACCACTGAGCTATGGGCACTGAGCCAAAAATTGCAAATTTGGAAAGACAGATTGGTGAATGGTTTATGACTATAGTTTTTTTTTTTTTATCACCTTGATTAAATACTGCCAAATATTTCATATCTGGGGAACCCTGTGGTTTTTTTTTTTCTTTCTTTCTCTTTTTTTTTAGACAGAGTCTCACTCTGTCTCCCTCGGTAGAGTACTGTGGCGTGACAGCTCACAGCAACCTCCAACTCTTGGGCTTAAGGGATTCTGTTGCCTCAGCCTCCCCAGGTAGCTGGGACTACAGATGCCCACCACAATGCCTGGCTATTTTTTGGTTGTAGTTGTCATTGTTGTTTGGCTGGCCCTGACTGGGTTCAAACCCACCAGCTCCTGTGTATGTGGCTGGCGCTCTAGCCCTGAGCTATAGGCGCTAAGACAAGAGCCCTGTGTTTTTTTTATAGAGTCAGAGGTAAAGGCATTACAGCAATATTTGACTAGACTGTGTAAAGCATAGAAGTAAACACTAGGGTGTTGATTTTATATGTTATATGGCTGAAAAATAATTTCAGATTAAATTTCTATAATTAAAAGCTCTTCCTTTGGGCTCAGTGCCTGTAGTTCAGTGGTTAGGGCGCCAGCCACATATACAGGGCCTGGTCATTTCAAAGGCAGCCTGGGCCTGCTAAAAAAACAACGACAACTCCAAAAAAAAAAAAAAAAAAAAAATAGCCGGGCGTTGTGGCGGCTCTTATAGTCCCAGCTACTTGGGAGACTGAGGCAAGAGAATTGCTAGTGCCCAAGAGGTTGAGGTTACTGTCAGTTATGACTCCATGGCACTCTACTGAGGGTGACATAGTGAGACTCTCTGGAAAAAAATATAATGAAAACTCTTCCTTTGTCCATTGACTAAAGATGTGATCATCTATGGTATAAAATATAAAAAGCCTTTTTTTTTTTTTTTATTTTAGGGTTTGTCATAGTTTAAACAATTATGTCAGGGTTTGGCAGAATTTTTTTATTCCTTTGTAAGTGGCAAGTTAATCAAATTATACATATTGTATTTGAATTACTGTGGCAGAGAATAGGCTTGATCCTCATTTCTACCCCAGTAGAAAATATACGATGTGAAGTTTTACTTGATTTAAATAGAAGAAAATATACTTATTTCTAAAGAACTAACTTCTTCCCCCCCCCCCCCTTTAGGTATGCATCCATGTGGAAAGGATGCCTGACACTTTATACTGGAAGGGGTGGTGAACTTCAAAAAATTGGGGAGTAAGTATTAAAATGCATTTTGTATAATTGAGTAAATTACAAATAAAGTCTACATTAGTAGGTTTAAACTACAAATCTTATACTTGGCTCCTTTTTTTTTTTTTTTTTTTTTTGTTTATTAAACTTAATTTCTTTGGCAGGTTAAATGAAGAAATAACTTTGCATGTACTGTTTCTTATGGTTGCAAATGTCAGTTTTTCCTGGCAAAGAGCAGTAAGTGCTGCAATGGAGACCAACCCCAGTGGGACCATTTTTGTAGGTTTCAGGTCATAAGTTTAAATTTTCTTTTTCTCTGGTTGTGGGTGAATATACTCACATTAAAAGGACTTGCAGCAATGAAAACTGAAGTCCTCTATTTATCCACAGTCTAGGTACGGTGCAGGCAGCCGCAATGCGAGCTTCCGTACACTACCACCCTGGTAATGATCTCCACCCTGACCTGGAGGAACCATCCTCTCTAGGGGTGTAAAGGTAATTCAGCCTCCATGCTAGCCTAGACATTTGGGTCGTATTCATAAAGTATGTAAAGGCAATGAGCTAAATCATGAATCCATTCTACTTAGTTAATAATGCTTAGACATCTACTTAATTAAAAAAAAAAAAAAAAAAGGAAAGCTTTTCCACACAAAGGGGATGAGATATACATTGTTTGAAAGATCTATTTTTAATGAAAGGGATAAAAAAGCAATTATAGAAGCTTGTAAAAATCAGTAACTGGTTTAACACTTTATCTTGCCAGAAGGAAAATTAGAGTAGTACTATTAGAGTTACGTGTTATGAAAGGTCTTAGAGGTGTTTATATGCTGGAGGTCAGTGTGAAAAGAACCACTGGAGGTCGCTCAATTAATGACTGCTCTTTGTCAGGGTCAGTCTAGTATTTACCAAAACTGCTTCTGATTTCTTTCTTGTGGGGCGAGGAGCTAAGAAAATGCTGTGTGTAATGTTAATTTACACCGTAGAGTCTACTTACAAGCAACACCTTGGTAAACTGGTGGCTTAATAGCCAGTTTCCTTTATCACCTGGAATCTACTCTTTAACCTTGAATGATTGTCTTTGCAGATACACATTGATTGGTCAAAAGAGGGACTGGATGAGAGTGTGTGAATGGATCATGCAAATCCATCACCACTGCTGGAGAAAGCACTCTGGAACCCTAATCATACACTAGCATCAGCCTGTGTGGAAAAGCAGGGCAAAGATGTGTTTCTGTCCTTGATCTTTGACATGATTTATTTTTTGCTGTACACAAAAAAGAATTTAAATGTGAAATAGAATGTTTTATGTCTTGTAGACAGTCAAATATTGAATGTTTTTATGAGACATCATTTAGAAAGTTATTGTTATAAATAAATTAATATATTGCTGTTAATTGGCATCTAAATTCTTCATTCCTGTAAGTTGGGGATATTGTGTAAAGGAAGATTGATTATTTTATTGCAGAAGTTCTTTAACTTCTTCATTTTCTTTCAGATTTTGTATGGTTTATTCAGAAGTGCCAAATTTCAGTGAACCCAACCCAGATTATCAAGGACAGCAGAACAAAGGGGTAATTAGTTAAAATGTATAGCATGTTTTTATGATTAGGCTTATTTTGATTGTTAGAATGTAATGAAGATAATTTTAAAGAGATCTTTATAGTGATTTTTATTACATATGTTCTGTGAGCCTATGCATGAGGCTGTAGCACCATACATTACCGTATATACTCGAGTATGTGCCGAAAAACCCCCGAACTCAGCACAAATTTTGTGCGGGGGGAAAAAACTCGGCTTATACTTGAGTATATACGGTACATACTCTTGTATATGTGCTATTTTGCAGAGTGGATAGTATTAACAAGAAAGATAATAGGATGTGACAAGTCTGAGAGGCTTGGGAAATATTTATGAATATTACAACCTTGAGTGGACTTGAACAAGTCTTTGAAAAAATTGTTAAAAATTTAAAAATGAAAACTTAAATTGAAAAAGAAAATGTTATGATATAACATTACCACATATGATATAAATATGTTACTTTATTTTCATTTTGTTAAGTTAAAAACTTTTTTTGGTTACAGAGTGAACAGAGGAGTAGTAATTCCATGAATGGTAATATGAGTACAGGTACATTTGGATCAATGGGTAAGATTTTTTTTTGTGTGTGTATTTGTGATCAAGTATAAGAATTAAGAGCGTTATGAAAGATTTAGAGGAAAAGAATTGTCTTTAGGTGTAAACTAGTATTAAAGGTGAACTGCCAGTTAACAGGGAATTTCAAAAGAACTGATTTTCTAGAAAGCAGATATAATCTTAAGGCAACTTATTGAGCATATTATATATTAAACATTTGGGCCAGTAAGTGGGAATACAGTGGTAAACATTTACTCATAATGAGAATTTTAAGTTTTGGTGATGTCTATGGAGAAGTTGCATATTTTTTTCCACTGATTTTTATAAAATTTTTGTATCTAGTGATTAACTTAAAATAGATGTAGAATTACTGATTATTTTAGTACACTGAAAGCCTTTTATCTTCAGATTGCTCAACTTAATTTTTCATATACTGGTGTTACCTCTTTAAAAGATGAGCCTTTAAAGGATAACCATGATCCTTCAATTTCATGTTAATGGTCCTTGCAGCCCTTGTTGAAGGTCTTTTGAAAATTTTTTTTTTTTTAAATAATTGAGGAAAAGTCTAGTGGTTGGAGCTCATTAGGGTGTTTTATTTGACCTGATGGCTATAGGTTTTGGTATAACTAACGATCATATCCCTGGGAACTTTGCTGTTTTTGTCTTAAAAATTAGAATTACATTGTCTGTCTTGAAAGTCATATTTGAGCCAAATGTCAATACTCATGCTATTTTGTTTTTTCTTTTTTACTCTTACAACATAGGTAGAACACAACTGTTTTTTTTTTTTTTTTTTTTTTTTTGAGACAGAGTTTTACTTTGTCACTCTTGGTAGAGTGCCGTGGCATCATAACTCACAGCAGCCTCCATCTCTTGGCTCAAGCACTTCTCTGGCTGCTGCCTCTCCAGTAGCTGGGACTCCAGGCACCCACAACAATGTCTGGCTATTTTTAGAGATGGGGGTCTCACTGTTGCTCAGGCTAGTCTTGAACCTGTGAGCTCAGGGCAATCCACCTGCCTAGGCCTCCCAGAGTGCTAGGATTACAGGCGTGAACCATCACACCTGGCTTACACACTTGTTTTATTTCTATTCTTTCTAATTTTGTTGCCCATTTGACTTTTCTATTTTTATTTTTTTGTTGTTGTTGTTGCAGTTGTCGTTGTTTAGCAGGTCTGGGTGGGGTTCGAACCCGCCAGCCCTGGTGTATGTGGCTGGCACCCTACCCCCTGAGCTATAGGTGCCGCTGTGACTTTTTTCTATTAATAAGTCTCAAATTAACGTATTTGCAGTAATCATACATTTGTAAGCATGTATGTTGGAGCTTTAAATAGATATAGTCTAAAGATTATAACTGACGAATTTTTGTATTCTTTTTTAGGAAATGGTATTCAAATCGGTCCTGAATCAAGGGGATACCAGTTTTCATATGCTGGTAGAAGCAATGGCCGGGGACCTATAAATCCACAGCTACCAGGAACAGCTAATAATCAAACAGTCATGACCACAATAAGTAATGGCAGGGACCCTCGGAGAGCCTTTAAAAGATGACCGATGCCAAATACTCACATGTAGTTTTTAAACTACATGCCCTACTTGAATACTTAACTGCACTTTTATTTATTGTTAACTGTGAAAAGTATGTCCTTTATGATTTTCTGTTATGTTTTTGGTTTGCTAAGAAGAGTGGTTTGTTTTTTATAGCAAAATTGTTAAGCTGCTCAAATCTCCTATTGAAGAATGGGAACATTCTGAAAAAGTAGAGGCTAATTTTTAGAGCAAAAAGATTGTTGAATAGCCTCTAAAAACCCTGCACCCATTTCATGGGTGAGTTACTTAAGATAATTAGCTTTATGGCCTCTGTGAGTCTATCTTCTGTATACATTTTGTAATATTTAACATAAGGCTTAATGGAAGAAATTCTTTTTCTTGAATATAGATATTGTCAACTAAAGCAATAACCATCAAAAAAGCAAAAACTTGGTTAACGGTCAGCATTTTTTGAGTATTTATGGAGCCAGGAATGATTGATTTCATTGAGTGACTGCCATTAAGATTTTCCAAGGACTGAATCATCCTAAATTTTTATTTTATTACCAAAAGACAGATTCTTTATTAGAATTATGGATTGGACAATGATCTATGCTGTAACTAGTAATTTTTAGAAGAAAGCTACATTTACTTTATTTTAGGGTAGTGCTCTTAACATTTGTTATCACCTTTGTAGATTTCATTGAAGAAAAATTTAAAACTGAGGTCTTGAATATTTATTTTTTTAATTACCATGTTAAATATTAAAGTATAATCTGAGGGAGTTGTAAAGTCATAGTAACATTGCTCTAATTATTTTTAAAAATAATTGTGATGGATAAACATAGTGAAGGTGATTCAAATTGAATTCATGTGGTAATATGCAGTCTTAATGATAGATCCTAGGTATTTGCCAGGTCCTCAGCCTGCAGTGAAAATCTTACATACTTAATTTAAAGGGTGTGTATATGTCTGTGGTCAGAGTTTCTGCACACAATTCACATAGCCTTATTAGCAAAAGTTAAGAAATGGCTCTCTCAAAGAAGCAGTTACAGCTGTATTCAGAAGTGTAAAGGTGGAATTATTTGTCATACATAGTATCCACTTCCATGTTTTACTGTAAGGTGGATAACCAATAAATTTTTCCTTTGTTAGAACTCAACTCTTCTTAAATATTATCTCTTGAATAAAAGTTGCATTAATGTTAACTACTTACCTAATTTTTGCTCTCTTTCAATGACTTAACATGGAGAGCCAGTGCACCTTACTATAGTTGAAGTGGACCTCAGCCTGGCGGCTGCTCATCTCTACATTTATCGCTTTGTTTTTCCCGCTTCAAATCACACGATAATTTAAGTAGATTTTGTTTTGTGAATATAAAAAGTTGTGCCAGGTTATTTGCTCTAATCTAGTGTGTTTAACAAAAATTTCAGTACATGCTATATACTATTAAGCACTGTGTAGGTAGTGTTGAAGGTTAGACAACATTAAATAAGCTCCAGGACTTTGTTTATGGTCCATAGTAATTTTGTGGCTGTGGTTTATATGTATTATAGAAAAATGTTTTCCTTTATCATATATTAATGATTACTGTAAATTTGGCTTTGTGACTAATACTTCATTAAGATTTTCACATTTCAAAATACCTCAAAAGTTGTGTGAGGGTTGGGATAGAGTATATTTCAGCAGATTGTAGTTGTGTAGCACTTAAAAAAATGCAGCTAATTAGTACATAATTTTTAAAATTTAAGTAGAAATAGGAGGAACAGCATTTTAAATTATTTTTGAGAGAAGATAGCACATATTCTTTCTTTTTAAAGAAAGAATTTTGGAGTTTTGAAAAATTAAAATACTCTCAGGTGTGGATTGCCAGGCTTCCAATCCTGGCCTTATTACTCTTCAGTTGTGATACTGGGCAACTTGTTTACACTTGAAACCTCTGGGCCTTATGTTCTGCAACTATGGAAACAAGTAAGTAATAATACTCCTCCTTAGAATTGTTTTTAAGATTCATTGTAAGTAATTAGAATGACTTGTAGCACGTAATAAGCAGTCCATTGTTGTCTAATCATACCTTAATGTAGAAAGAAAACGCAGCATCAGGTGTACTAAGTATTGTCACCTTTTAACTTGTTGAGATTAAATAGAGAAAAACTTAAGCTTTTACTTTTGCCATTGATACTTGCCTCAATAATTTAACCTTGTTCTGTGTGTTCTTTAATCATTTATTAACAAATTTCTTTTTTCTTAAGGGAAACCTCCAAAATCAAGGCAAAATGAGTTACAATCCATAATGAATATTTGCCTTACCAGTCTACTTGGACCGCACTCATCAAGAAGTGAAGAGGAAGAAAGTTTTCCACCTTCTTCCTTCTTGGTGCTTTTGTCTATCAACCTTGAAATAAGTTTGAACAACACCTGCTGAAAACAAAACCATTTAGTACAGAAATACACTTTCCAAGAATGGGGTCCCCCATATTCTTTCTACAAAACAGTTCTGAACAGTGGATTGGTCTGAGCACACCAGCTTGCCTCTTCTGTTTGGGTGGGTTCTGAAGGGATTTGCTACAGTGCAAAGACTGAAAGATAAAAGCCATAGGCCAGATAATGGTATTTCACAGTGAAGGCTCCAGTATGCTTTCCCATAGCACTTAAATTATTTAGGGGTCTCTGTACTGTATAGAACTTTGCCTTGTAATAATCTCAGTAATTCTGGTTAAAATTTGAGGACATGTTTAAATGTGAGAACTTTTGAAGTATAGGAAGGTAGTTGACTAGCTCTAAAATTTAGTTTTTCTGAAAAAGGACAAGTTTTACATCCAAAGATACAGTTGCAGTTATTAGCTTACATTTTCTGTAGGTCTAAGATTTCAGCTTAGTTACTAAAATGACATTCTTGTCAGGTATCATTAGTATAAATGGCAGTTTGCTCCAAGCCATTTTAGGTTGCCAGTGACTCGAGCTTTTTTTTTTTTTTTTTTTTTTCTTTTAAGGCAAGAGTCTCACTTGTAGCTCATAGCAACCTAATTCTTAAGCTCCAGAGTGGCTGGGACTACAGACATCTGTCACAATGCCCAGCTATTTATTTTTTTTTAAGCAGTGGGGTCTTACTCTTATTTAGGCTGGTCTTGAACCCATGAGCTCAGGCAATCCACCCACCTCAGCCTCCCAGAGTGCTGGGATTATAGATGTGAGCCACCATGCACCTGGCCTCTATTTGAAAGGCAATAAACTGAACAGGATGTATAGTGGTATTAACATGGAACACGCCCCTTAACTCTAATCCAGCAGTTTTTAATCGGTGGGTTGTGACCCCTTTATAACAATGAAAATACATGTGGCATTAGGAAGGTTGAGAACCACTGCTCTAATCTCTTGAGATTACTTGCCCCACATACAGCTACTAGTTTTTTAGATCTACTTTTCCTTCTCTGTTTTATCCTGTATCTGATGAAAGTCTGTATATAATCTGGTAGAAAAAGATGGTCACAGTTTTCTCTAGTATAGGTAAACTCAACCTTTACCATGGTAACAGCCTGAGGTTCCAGCCAATGATTAAATATTGGGGGTAATTAAGCAGTCCTACATTTCTTAAAGTGGACTAGAACCTTCATAGCCGACCAGCTACCTGTATTGATCACCTCTTTAAATTTGCCTTATTTTCACAGACTGGACATGCACGAGATGTATGGATCAGTATAGTAGTTCCTTATGTTGGCCCATTTGTTAGTCTCTTGGTTGGTCAACTTAGAAAGGTTCTACTCTAGTTGTAATAAACAGTGTATGTATGCTGAGGAAACCTAATGATGACCTTTGGAACAGCACTGTTGTGAATGGTGTGTATTCCCCAAGGGAGAAGCTAGAAAAGACGTTTTACTTTCAGGTGTATTTAAATTCTCTCCAAATGCCTCCAAACTTTATTGGGAACCACCCGAGTTTGGATTCAAATATTATAAACAGATTACTCAAGATTTCTGAACTAAAAGGGTCTACTGATGTTTCTCAAAGCATGTAACTGGAGAAAGTGCTATGTATGACAAGTCACTTAGCGTTTTTCCATGCTAACATCATGCTCCAGAGACAAGATAGCAGGCATGATGTAAAGGAAATGGACGTTTTGACAAATTTGACTAGTGGATCTTTCATGTCAACCTTTTGAAAGGTCATGGTAGACAACCCACAATTTTGCTGTGGCTCCCCAAGCTTTAAGAGCATGCCATCCAACAACTTGGAGGATAAATGTTGACCTATACTGGACCTCAGGTCTCAGTTCACTGACATATCCCTGCTCACACCTTAGCTTCTGTTATCTCACATCTACTGAAGGGCTATTGACATGTTTTTAAAAACGTGTTTTTTCCATTTCTAAATGGAAAAATTCAAGTAAATTTTGTACTTGAATTTGTTGGAGTAATTTTTTTTACTCCAAATTAAATTTATGTTTCTGTACACAGGATAGTTTATTGACTTATGTGTTGAATATGAGTTGATTAAAATTCTCAAAGAAGTGGCTTGGCACCCATAGCACAGTGGTTACAGCATCAGCCACATGCACTGAAGTTGGTGGGTTCAAACATAGCCGGGGCCAGCTAACCAACAATGACAACTGCAACAAAAAAATAGCTGGGTGTTGTGGCCAATGCCTGTAGTCCCAGCTATTCGGGAGGTTGAGGCAAAATAATCTTTTTTTTTTTTTTTGCAATTTTTGGCCAGGGCTGGGTTTGAACCCATCATCTCTGGCATATGGGGCCGGTGCCCTACCCCTTTGAGCCACAGGCACCACCACAAGAGTTGAAGGTTGCTGTGAGCTGTGACGCCACAGTGCTCTATCAAGGGTGACATAGACTTTCAAAAAAAATAACTCAAAGGATGGTTTGTAAGCCACCTGCAGGAGACTTCCCCAGGAACTTGTCATACATGGGGATTGTGCCTCTGCTCTACTAAAAGGGGGAATTTATCAGTGTAGATTCGGGCAAACTGCACTTGAAACACACTGGGCAAAAACACCCTGGAGGTCTTGTCTCCTGGCCTTGAACTCTCTCCCTTTAAAAATGAGGTAACTTTTGAAATTACATATGTGTGTTTTCTCAGTTTCTTTTGCTTGCGGAGGCTAATTGAAGATGGGAAGACATTGTACTTAGAAGGATGTGCCTCCAAAGGACAACACTAATGGGTAGAATGCTTAATTCTTAGTGGAATAAGGTTCAGTATGGCTTCCGGGTGTGGGTGCCACAAATTTTGGATTAGGTTCAAAGATAATTACATTTCATGAATGCTAGGATCAGCTCTATGGGAAGGGGCACTGTCAAAAATAAGGTGGCTTTTTTGGCTTGGCACTCATAGTTGTTAGGGTGCCAGTCACATACAGCAAGCCTGAGACTGGTTCAAACCAGGCCCGGGCCTGCAAGAAGCAACAATGACACTGCAACAACCACAAAAACAGCCGGGCATTGTGGCTGGCCACCTGTAGTCCCAGCCACTTGGGAGGTTGAGGCAAGAGAATCTCTTAAGCCCAAGAGTTAGAGGTTGCTGTGAGCTGTGACACTGCAACACTACCAAGAGCAACATAGATTATCTCAAAAAAGAAAAAAAAATTTTTTTTTTGCCCTAGGTTTTTGTTTAAAAAACAGAAATTGATTTTAGCATTGCTTATGTCAGCAAATACATGTTTGCAGTATCTTTTACCTTACTCCTGTCCCCCAATTCCCTACTTCACTATGCTGAGGAAGGCTGGTCTAATTGAAAAGTGACAGAGTTGGAGGCTTGATAAATACTCCTGAAAATGCTAGTGGACTCACCCTTCATCTTCCACTTACAAATCTCAATCCTGTTCTGCACCAAGAAGCAGCTATAGTGTTTGCACAAGTAAAAGACAGGGGATGACTTAATTGCCATGTGGGGCTTACTTTCAGTTTCAAGCGTCTATAGCCCTAGTGGGAGACAAACCTCTGCCCCTAAGTTGCAGGACTTCAATGAGTAAAACTGAGTAGTCAGCACAACTAGTGCCATCTACTGGGTGACTACTGCATAGTTCTGTAGCTTAGGAATCTGGCTTAGTTAAGAAATGGGAGAAAATTGTATAATTAATAACAATTTTTTGCCTGGTGATTTAAGCATGATAGAGAAGACGATTAGGGATAATCGCCATTTGTTTATGAACAAGCACTTCTCTGACATCAGAAGTAAATTTCAGTTTAAGCAGATAAAACGAACTGCCCCTAAAGCTGTAGGAAATACGAGAAAGTTTCCTGAGTTTGTGTTCTCCTTTGTCAGTATTACTGGTGAGAAGAGTAAACTGTTAAGAATGCCTTTTGGTGGTTTGTGTTTTGGTGAGAACAATTGAAGTAGTAAAACACGATGCTGCATTTACAACTTTCATTTCTCTACCCAGTGGTATTTTATAAAATCCTGCTGCTGTTATTGTAGTTATGAGAGCTTTGCAGGACACGACCTATTTTAAGTGTCATGAAGTGCTTTGATGAAAAGAACATGGTGTTGAGCTGAGATCTTGGTTTGAGTCCTGGATCTGCTCCTTACTGGCTGCATGGCCGTGAGCCTCTAAGAAGCAAAGCTAACGCGGTTACCCACCTGAGGTTGGGAGGACTCTGTGAGCGAATGTGTGCAAGATCCTTGCTCTGCATCTAAGGCTCAACAAATGTCAAGTTCTTTCTCCATCTGAAATGGAAATAAGACAAATACTGGTCATTTCTCCATTGCTACTATTAGAAAGCAATCTTCTATAATTTAAAATCTGAAATCAAGGTAATTTATAAAAATTATTACACTTTACTTTTTTTTTTTTACAAGTATGTTTTTGAAGTTTTCTCTGGGCCCAGAAAAGCACTTATGCTGGAATTGATGATTAGCCATGACAGCGTGTAGGGTTGTGTCTTCAAAGATCTGCTCACTGGCTGAGTTCCTTGTGCTGTTTTTCCATTCACCTATGCCCAGAGGGGGAGGGCCTGATGATGAAAGTGCAGAGAAAAGGGAGGACTTGTGAGTCCGGGTTTGTGTGAGAGAGGAGGTCAGTGGCCTAGGAGCAGGCAGAGGGTACACTGGGAGGAGTTTTCTGTTCCCAGTGAGCCCTCTACCTTGCTGCACACCCAACAGCAATAAGAGTAATTTGTTGACTTTCGATAGCTAAAGCATTCAGTAACTTTTCCCAATGTTTTATGAAAATTTTCAAACATACAGAGATACTGAAGGAATTTTAGTGTAAACACTTCTTAACTCACCACTTCAGTTTTCATTAACACTTGACTCTCCTTTACTCACATGTCAGTGTATCTGTTCCATGTAATCATTAAACCACTTTTAACACATTTCAAGTAAATTGCAGACATCAATACAATTTCCCTTAGTATTTCAATATGCCTATTCATTGGAATGCAGTATTTTCTAGGCTTTTTTTTTTTAGAGACAGAATCTCATTTTGTCGCCCTCGGTAGAGTGCTGTGGTGTCACAGCTCACAAAACCTCCAGCTCTTGGGCTTAGGCAATTCTCTTGACTCAGCCTCCGGAGCAGCTGGGACTACAGGTGCCCACCACAATGCCCGGCTATTTTTGTTGTGGTTTAGCCCCCGGCTGGGTTTGAACCCTCCACCCTCAGGTATATGGGGCAAGCACCCTACTTACTGGGCCCCAGGCACTGCCCTGCAGGTTTTATTATAAAATTTACATACAAAGAAATGTGCAAATCATAGGTGTAGACTTCGAGTTTTAACAAATGCCTAAGCCTGTGTAACTTAAACACCTATCAAGATGTAGAACATTGCCATTACTCTAGAAATTTCCCTCATGTGGCTTCCCAAGTTTATCCTCCTTTCCACCACCCCACAGTCATCCCTCTACTGGCATTTTCAAAACCATTCTAAAAGGGAAACTTTCATATGTGCCAAGGTCACCTCTAGATTTTTCTATAGAGTTTGTAACTCCAACCATTCCAGAATACAGCCAACACAGCCCCTTCATGTGTCTCAGAAATACAATTCCAATGGCTTCAGCTTAGTTTCAACCTTCCCATTTTTGCTTTCTTAAAATTTATACCTGGTATTCTAAACTGTTGGGGCAGAAACTGTGGAAGCGAAGACCAGCTGAGCAGACCTTGCCTTCCCAGGACTGTGGCTGGAAGATGGCTGGCTACCTGGAGAGGGCACATGCCTCATCTGCCCTGGACAGCTGTGAGTAAAGGGGGGTGGGCAGCAGCAGACGTGACAGTGGTCCTCTGTTTGCCATAGAGCGCCAGGAGGAGAGGGGCACACTGGAACTTCAGTGTTTGCAGGTCAGGTCATTGGCTCTTTGGCACATGAGAATTTTCAAACACTCATTTTCTTGTAGTATGAGCTTGCCTGAAGTGCCTTTGGCCCTGGATTTTGTCCTTGCAGATTGGGATTCAGAATTGGCATAAGAAAAGTGACTAAGTTACTTGTCAAGCAAAGACCCCACCACTTAGTCTACAGAGAAGTGTCCCTGGATGAAACAGACTGAAATAAGTAATACTTGTGTTTTCTTTCTCAATGAATATGCACATGTATACACATAATACGTTAACCACTGTCATGTGTTACCGTGGCCAACAGAGGCATTTCTGCTTTGAGCTCCACATTTGTCAGTCACATACATATCAGATTTCTCCTTTTCTTTTTCATCATTTAAGGAACCTCTCCTACTTCTTTAATAGGCTACATATAAATTATTGAGCACTAACTATATGCTTAGTACTATGCTAGTGAGTTACCTACATTATCTCATTTACTCTATAAAATGAACATGGGAAAGAGGTTTCATTATCCTCACTAGAAGGACTGAGTAATTCGCCTGAGATTCTGCAACTAGGAGGTGACAAAAGTCCCAAATACCAAATCCTAGTATCGTAGGAATTTCAGAGACAAGCTGTTTCTCCGTTACCCAGGCTGGAGTAACATTGTTCACTGTAACCTCAAACTCCTCAGCTCAGGGGATCCTCATACCTCAGCCTTCTAAATAGCTGGGACTACAGGCATGTGTCATCATGCCTGGCTAATTTCTAAAAGAAACTTTTGTAGAGACAGGAGTCTGCCTGTGTTGCCTAGGCTGGTCTCAAATTCCTGGCCTCAAGCGAACCTCCTACCTCTGCCTCCCAGAGTGAGGATTGTAGGTGTGAGCACCTAACCTGGTGCATTGTTTATTCTTTTAGCTGCTGAGACATTGGCTAGTGCTTCATACAGGACTGAGAACTGAAGTTGGTTTTAGAATGAAGTGTAGGCAGAGGGAAAGACGAACAAAAATTTGAACAATTCACCTTTTTACCTGAGATTAGTCACACTTTAAATGTTGACTTAATACAGACCCAATTAGTCAAAGAAATTTACAATAAAAGTGGCGTCTCAAGTAATAGAGATACTCTCCCTGATGCCCAAATAGTTAAAAAAAAAAAAAGGGGGGGGATAAATTCTAGTATTTAAAAATGGAGAAAAACATTATAACAATGGCTCACAATCCTGGAGCATTCGACAAAAGATTGAAAAGATTGATAATTTTGGCTACATTTACATGTTTAAAAAAATAAAATGACAAACTAGGAAAATATCCTCACCCTCACAAGGTGATTAAAATATCACTATGATACTATTCTTCACTTTTGTATTAGAAAATAAATGAAAGTATGAAAACATACTCTTTTGGTGATACTATCAGGAAACAATTTTCATTCATAGTGGAAGGACATACAAAATTTTGGGGAGGGATTTAGTAATTTTACATTTGAATTTGTCCTATGACCCAACAATCCTACTTTTGGGGTCTCTCTCTCTCTGATAGATGATTTGGGAATGGCTGGTAGCACAGCCCTCCCTATTTGCATGCCTTTGAGCTGTCTTCCTTTTCCTTAGTGACAGTAGACTTGGCTATGGGACAGCAGCAAAACTGATACCCACAAGAGACTGAAAAGTGCTTATGAGTTGATTGGGACTTGCTGTCTCTTGATGTGCTTGTGTCCCCAAGGCTACTATGAGAACTCATGGACAGTACTAGTTAGCCCACTGGATGATGAGTGGCCACTTGAGAAACCTTGGCTGACAGCCTGCCAACACCAGACATGTGAATGAGCTCTCTTGAACTCTCCAGCTCCAGCTGAGTTGCCAGCTGACTTCAGCAGCCTGAGTGAGAACAACAGAAGGACAAGGCTGTGTCCTGCCACAATCGCTGACCCACAGAATCTTGGACTAATAAGTGATGGTTGCTTTACACCACTAAGATCTGAGGTAGTGTGCTATACATAGCAAAAGCTAACTGATACAAAACTAAAGATACAATGGCAAAAATATGAAAAGACATGTTCACTGAAGCATTGCCTGTAATGGCTAAAGACTGGAAACAACTCAGATGGCCACCAATTCAGGAATGGTTGAATAAGCTACAGTGCGTTCACCCAGTGGAATGCTAAATAGCTCCAACAGAGTTGGGAAAGTATCTCTACATACTTTTATAAAGTGATCTTCAGGATATTTTGTTACATGAAAAATACAAGGTGCAGGATAGTACAGATAGGTATGTTGTTATCTTTTACTTAATAAAGGGAGAATATAACTTTATTTTGCTTGTCTTTAACAAATGGCGGATAAAACAAGAAACTAATGATTTCTTATAGAGAAAGAGAGCGCACACATGGAAACCAGACTTCACTAAATATACTGTTTTCTAGATAGAACTTTAGAACCATGTAAATGATATACAAACACATACAATCAAGATAAAAAATATTTGTACAGTCATGACGTCACTTAATGACCAGCATACTTTCTGAGAAGTGGTGTCATTAGGCAATTTCACCCTTGTGTCAACATCATAGAGGGTTCCTATATAAACAGACATGGGATAGCCTCATACACACCTGGTTTGTATGCTATAGCCTATTGGTCTAGGCTGCAAACCCATGTAGCATGTCACTGTACTGAATACCACAGACAATTGTACCATTATGGTAATGATGTTATCTAAACATGTCTAAAGAGTACAGTAAAAATATGGTATAAAAGATAAACAATGGTACACCTGTATAGTATACTAACTTGTCATAAATGGAACTTGCAGGACTGGAAGTTGCTCTGGGTGAGTGTCTGTGAATGAGTGGTGAGTGAATTTGAAGGCCGAAGATGTTACTGTACACTATTATAAAATTTATAAACATTGTACACTTAGGCTACACTAAATTAATTAATTAATTAATTTTTTTGAGGCAGAGTCTCATTTTGTTGCCCTCAGTGGAGTGCCTTGGCATCATAGCTCACAGCAAACTCAAATTCTTGGGCTCAAGTGATCCTTTTGCCCCAGCCTCCCAAGTAGCTGGGACTACAGGTGCCCAGCTAGTTTTTAGAGACAGGGTCTCAATCTTGCTCAGGCTGGGTCTGAAACTCCTGAGCTCAGGCAGTTCACCCACCTTGGCCTCCCAGAGTACTAGGGTTACAGGTGTGAGCCACTGTGCCTGTCTAGGTTACACTAAATGTATTAAAAATATTTATCTCCAATAATAACCTTAGTTTACTAAAACTTTTTCTCTTTAAGTTTTAAATCTTTTTAACTTTTTGACTTCTTTCTAATAATATTTAGCTTAAAAATACTCACGCCTTCACATCTACACACCCGCCTGTCTCTCTGGGCAATGGGCGAGGGCTGTGAGTTCCTGATCAGTCATGTCCAGACCAAATTCTGGGTACAACTCCTTGGTGGTGACACCTCAGATCATGGCTAGCTTGCCAAGCAGCATCTGCCCTCCATCCTTGGTGTCACTGTACTCATGGAGCTGGGCGATGTGGCCCTCCAGGTCATCCACGCTGTATCCTTCAGATATTACCTGAGAGATGTCCTTGTCCAGCATGTCCTCCTCCTCCTTCAGTTTCTGAATGTCAAGTTGCAGAGACTCCTAGCTTGTACCATCAGACTGGCCAGACGTCGGGGATGGTCGAGGGGAGCTGAAGGCACCACGGTAACTTCGGTTAAGTCCTGGTTTGGCCTGGGAGAGGAATCGCCTGAGGCCTGGGGTCCGAGGCCCCCGAGGCGGGAGATTCAGGGGCGCTAGAGGGTCCAGGGAAGTGCTGGGGAGTGACCTCTCAGGTCCTCCAGGTAACTAAAATTCCTTGAAGGAAGCTATGAACGGTTTGACCAAAAGCTGCGCGCACACACAGCAAGACTCGGCCCCGCCCCTCCCCAGAGTGGGCAGGACAGCAGCTGCCAACAAATGCAGCTGGCGTGGTGACTTTAAAACTTTTAAATTTTAAACTAACATACACACAACACACCCCACACACATAGGCTAGCCTAGGCCTACACAGGGTCAGGATCATGGATATCACCGTCTTTCACCTTCATCTCTTGTCCCACTGGAAGGTCTTCAGGGGCCATGCATCCACAGAGCTGCATCTCCTATGATGACAATGCCTTCTGAAATGACTCCTAAGGACCTTCTGGGGCTCTTCTTGAGGAGGTGTTACTATTTTCAGAAATATGTCTATGGTTGTTTGCTTGTTTTGTTTTTAATCATGAATTTTCATGAGTGATACATTGTGCTATGACCTTACAATAGTCACAACATACATACATCTATGACATCACTAGCTGATAGGAATGTTTCTGCTCCGTTATAATCTCATGGAACCACCAATCAGTATGTGGATTGCTGTGGTCCATTGTTGACTGCAACTTTGTTATGTGGTGCATAACCATATATCCAAAGCAAAAGCAAAATAACCAAACCTAACTGTATTCGTGTCTTAAAACACCCAGAGAAGAATTATTTCATATATTTTAAAAGCACAGTTATTTGTTTATCCCTATTTAGTGGGTATACCTTCAAGTAAAAATGAATTAAGGAGAAATATTAATATTGTTAATAATAATGTCATTATGAACCTATTATATATTTTGCAGAATAAATAAAATACGCAGTTTTCTTAACACTAAGAATCAAGAGAAGACATATACACATAAAATCAAAGATGCTAGGTAAAATTATAATTTGTAATTATAATTACAAATTTTAAGTTGGAAATGTCATCATGAAATAATAATGTATTTTTCTTTTTTTAAAAAACACATTTTCTAGCCCTATTCCTTGAAGATCAGTAATAAGCATCTTTAGAACTGAGATTTCCACTAAAGGAAATAAAGGGTTCTAGGAGAAATGGCAAGAAATTTATGAGATGAGCTGAAAACATCTTGTTGGAACTGAAAACCAGGAAGCTATTAAAGAATAATGGGATTATTTCAAAAGGATTTAAGAGCTAATTTTTATTTTTGTTTTGTTTTTTGAGATAGAGTCCTGCTCTAGTTCCCATTTTGTTAATTCATATACTATTTCAAAGTTTTTCATTATTATTATTTGTTTTTCATTGTTAAATCATAGCTGTGTACATTAGTGCAATCAAGGGGTACAATGTGCTGGTTTCATATAGAATCTGAAGCATTCCCATCAAACTGTTCAACACAGCCTTCATGGTATTTTCCTAGTTATTGTATGCAGACATTTGTATTCTGCCTTTAGTAAGTTTTGCCTGTACCCATTCCAAGATGCAGGTGTGGCCCCACACATTACCCTCCTTTCATCCTATCCTACCCCCTCCCTTCCCCTTCTTTGGCCCCTTCCCCATAGTCTTGTGCCATAGTTGGGCTATAGCCTTCATGTGAAAGCCACAATTTAGCTTCATAGTAGGGCTGAGTACATTGGATACTTTTCCTTCCATTTCTGAGATACTTTGCTAAGAAGAATATGTTCCAGCTCCATCCATGTAAACATGAAAGAGGTAAGGTCTCCATCTTTCTTTAAGGCTGCATAATACTCCATGGTATACATGTACCACAATTTGCTAGTCCATTCGTGGGTCAATGGGCACTTGGGCTTCTTCCATGACTTAGCAATTATGAATTGGGCTGCAATAAACATTCTGGTACAATTGTCTTTGTTATATTGTGATATTTGGTCTTCTGGGTATAAACCTAGTAAAGGAATTATAGGATCATATGGCAGGTCTATTTTTAGGTCTCTAAGTACTCTCCAAACATCCTTCCAGAAGGAACGTATTAGTGTGCATTCCTGCCAGCAGTGTAGAAGTGTGCCCTTTTCTCCACATCCAAGCCAAAATCTCTGGTTTTGGGATTTTGTTATGTGGGCTACTCTTACTGGAGTTAGGTGATATCTCAAACTAGTTTTGATTTGCATTTCTCTGATGAGCTTTTTTTCATGTGTTTGTAGATTGTGCGTCTGTCTTTAGAGAAGTTTCTCTTCAAGTCCCTTGCCCACCCTGAGATGGGATCACTTTTCTTGCTAATACGCTTGAGTTCTCTGTGGATTCTGGTTATTAGACCTTTATTGGAGGTATAACCTGCAAATATTTTCTCCCATTTTGAGTGCTGTCTTCTTGCTTTACTTACTATGTTCTTGGCTGTGCAGAAGCTTTTCAGTTTGATCAGGTCCCAGTAGTGTATTTTTGATAGTGCATCAATTGCCTGGGGAGTTGTCCTCATAAAATATTCACCCAGGCCAATTCCCTCTAGAGTTTCCCTGCACTTTCTTCAAGTATTTTTATAGTTTCATGTCTTAAGTTTAAATCTTTAACGGTAAGTAGCTGGATTCATCTTGTGGTTCTCTATTCTGTTCCAGACATCTACTTCTCTGTTTTTGTGCCAATACCATGCTGTTTTGATCACTATTGATTTATAGTGCAGTCTCAGGTCTGGTAGTGTGATTCCTCTTGCTGTGTTTTTATTACTGAGTAATGTTTTGGCTATTCAAGGTTTTTTCTGATTTCATATAAAATGAAGTATTACTTTTTCAAGATCTTTAAAATGTGACAATAGAGCTTTAATGGGAATTGCATTAAAATTATATATTGCTATTATATATACTACCCAATATTATATATTGGGTAGTATAGACATTTTAACAATGTTGATTCTTGCCATCCATGAGCATGGTATGTTTTTCCATTAGTTAACATCTTCAGCTATTTCTTTTCTTAAAATTTCATAGTTCTCTTTGCAGAGATCTTTCATGTCCTTTGTTAGGTATAC
Source organism: Loris lydekkerianus (assembly GCA_963574355.1). Classification (NCBI taxonomy): domain Eukaryota; kingdom Metazoa; phylum Chordata; class Mammalia; order Primates; family Lorisidae; genus Loris; species Loris lydekkerianus. Next base: position 137,774 of record CAUYPK010024840.1, read on the forward strand.
TCCCAAATGTTTCATCTTCTTTGGCACTACTGTGAAAGAAATAGAGTCCTTGACTGTTTTATGCCTTGTTTATTGTTGATATAAATAAAGGCTACAGATTTATGGGTGTTGATTTTGTAGCCTGAGACATTTCTGTATTTCTTGATCACTTCTAAAAGTTTTGTAGTAGAATCTCTAGGGTTTTCCAGATTATGATCATATCATCTGTGAAGAGTGAAATTTTGATCTCTTCTGACCCTATGTGGATACCCTTGATAGCCTTTTCTTCCCTAATTGCAATGGCTAAAACTTCCATGACAATGTTAAAGAGCAATGGAGACAATGAGAAACCTTGCCTAGTTCCTGATTTAAGTGGAAATGATTTCAATTTAACTCCATTCAATACGATATTGGCTGTGGGTTTGCTGTAGATGGCCTCTATTAGTTTAAGAAATGTCCCTTCTATATCAATTTTCTTAAGTGTTCTGATCATGAAGGGATGCTGGATATTAT